>CM055075.1:4381103-4458202 GCA_029204045.2 Tillandsia leiboldiana
TTTACGGAATTTGAGTTGGCGTAGTTTCGTGAAAGTCTCAAGTCTTGAAGATTGAAGGTGAAGAAAGTTGGATCATTTAACTCAATCTCAAGAAAGAAGAATTCAAAAGGATCAGGTATGTTTAACTAAAGATTTTGTGTGATCCGAATACTTCTTGTAGTGTAGAAACACTTGGAAGAATCTTCATTGCATAAAAATCAAAAACTGGACTTGGGACATGTTCAGGATCGGATCAGGTTGTTCGATCCGGATCCCGAAGGTGGTTTTCATACACAGTTCAATCCGGATCGTAGCCTCTTGATCCGGATCCCGAACACTGAGTTTACCATCTTCCTTGAACGATCCGGATCAGGCTTCGCAATCCGGATCCCGAACGTTGATGTTTGGTGAACTGTATGAACGATCCGGATCAAGCACTTCGATCCGGATCCCGAACCTTCGTTTTTCTGGAATTGGCTGACTCGTTACGACGATCCGGATCACAGTAATCCGATCCGGATCGCCGTCCGTAAAATTTCCAGAAATGTTAGGTTTTTGATTCTTATCTCCTTCCTAGGGTTTCTAACCTATAAATAGACCCTATGACTCTTTTCTAGGGTAATCCAATAAATCCAAATAGCCGTCATTTTCATATATCATCTTATACGGCTCTAGATCCACATATAGAGAAGAAAGGAAATCATTAGAGAATACTCTATGTTTCTTCATCTATATTGATTAGTTTGATTCTAGGTTTTCATACTCACATCTTGAGTTGAATCAAACTAATGAATACTTAGATGGTATTTCCGATCTATCTTTGATCTAAGTATTCGGCGGATCATCACCACCAAAAACAACGATTTACCCCAAAAATCGGCGCGTGGATTCGCGTGTCCTTGTGGATTCAAGGTTCAACCGCTCTCGTGGATTCGGAGCGAGGCACGTTCGTGGATTCGAAGGGTGCTATTGGGTGAAGACCGTGGATTCGGTCGGACGTCGTGGATTCGACGTTGGACGCCGTGGATTCGGCGTTGGGCGCAGATCGTGGATTCGAGAAGCGTCCGGAGCGAGCGGAGAAGATCCTCTAGGAGCGTATGGAAAAGGTTGAGTCGTAAGTGTGTACGGTAAATCACCTTGTACGTGTTTTAATTCTAGTGGATTTCTGCCGTGTTATCGGTCCCGTGGGTTTTTACTCCGGTGATGGAGGTTTTCCACGTAAAAATCTTGCGTATTATTTTTATTTCCGCATTGGGTTTTTATCGCAACGATTTTTGAGTGTTTATACGTTTACACCTATTCACCCCCTCTAGGTGTTTTTCCCCTATTTAGATCCGTATTACATATAACCCAACAAGTGGTATCAGAGCGGGAATAGGGTTGTAAACAATGGTTGAAGGTGGAAACATCAATCGACCCCCGTTCTTCGATGGAACAAATTATGCGTACTGGAAAGTACGGATGAAAGCCTTTTTAATTTCCATCGACGAAAGGGTGTGGCAATCAATTGAATTAGGATGGTCTAATCCAACTGAATTATTGGTGATGTTCGCACCTTAAAACCTAGGTCGAAATGGACCAAGGAAGAGTTAGATTCATCTTCTTACAATGGCAAGGGAATTAATGCTATTTTTAATGCCTTATCTCAAACTGAATTCTCTCGCGTCTCGGCATGTGAGACTGCGAAAGAAATCTGGGATGTTCTTCAGGTTACACATGAGGGAACTAACCTCGTGAAGATTCAGAAACTGCAAATGCTTACGAGCAAGTTTGACTCTATCTTGATGGCAGAAAATGAATCTTTCACGGACTACTATACACGATTGCAAGACATCGTAAACTCATGTGCTAATCTGGGAGAGAAGATTCCAGAATTTAAGATTGTAAGAAAGATCTTAAGAACTCTTCCTGAACGATTTCGCCCAAAGGTTACTGCCATTGAAACTATTAAACACCCGGACGAAATACGTGTAGAAGAATTAGTTGGTTCATTACAAACTTATGAAATGACATTTACTACTAACAATTCTTCTGGAAAAGCATCCACTTCTAAGTCTTCAGGTTATGCGTTGAAAACAACTAAGGAAGAAGACGCGGATACATCCTCCTCAGACGATGACGAGAACCTTTCTATGGAGGAATTTGAGAAGCAGCTCGCTCTCTTGACAAGGAAGTTTCGCCGCAACTTTCGAAGGGGTAATTCAAGTAAATCTCCATCCTTCGGAAAGTCGAACAAAGGCAAGGGTACTTCAAGTTACAAGTCAAGAAAGCAAGAGAACTTCTCAAAGGATAAGAAAAGTTCAGAGGGACAACTACAATGCTTCAAATGTCGAGGCTACGGCCACATTGCAACGGAGTGTCCTAACAAGTATCCGGCAAAGAAGAAGGCGATGCAAGTCGTCACTTGGGATGACAACTCAACGTCAAATGAGTCGTCTTCGAAGTGATGAAGAAAAGAGCTCCACGGCATTCCACGCGTCCGTATCTTCACCCTTCATGTGCTTTATGGCAAGTACATCCGAGTCGTTGTCCAACTCCACTGTTGAAAAGAATGCAACGGACAATGAATCGGATGATTCGGAAGGTGAAGATTTTGCTCTAGCCTACCACAGACTTTTGAGGGATTCAAAGAAAGTGGCTAAGCAAAACAAGAGTTTGAGAGGGAGAGTGCATGATCTCGAAGAAGAAGCAAAAAGAGCGACTTCTCTCTCAAACGCTCTTGAAGTGGAAAGGGAAAACCTGATAAAAGCAAATGTTTCCCTTCAAGAGTCCAATGAGCAACTTGAGAAGGAACATACAAATCTGGTGGATAACGCGAATCACTTCTCAAAGCTCTACAACGAGGCTCGACAGGATAACCTGGAAATGACAAAGACCATTTTCCAACTCAAGGATGACTTACAGCGATTCTCTTCAGGAAGGAGTAAGTTGGATAGACTTCTTGGTCTTGGTCAATCAAATCGGTTCGGCCTCGGATACACTCAAACTGGAAACAGTCCAAGTTCGAGTGGGACAGTTTTTGTGCCTCAGTCGGTATCTCCTCCTCCGACACCGGAATTCAAGACAAACAACGACAACAAACCTACTTCATCCTCTTGGGATCGTCAAGATCTAAGGTATGTTTTCGTTGTGGTGTTTCAGGGCACATAAGAAGATATTGCAAGACGGGAGTCGAACGCTCATCTCAAGCACCTCTTGCACAACTACCAAAAAGGCTCCTCCCCGGAAATCAAAGCAAAACTTTTCAAATGAAAAGAGACTTGGTAGTTCACCGCGCAAGACGACTTCATCAAGGAGCAACAATCGTTTTAACAAGACGCCTTCACCTAGGCAATAACTTCACGACCATTACCGACGCACTCCAAAAGGGTTTGGGTGCGCAAAGGTGAAATTTTCCCTTGTCTTGTTACCAATGTTCCTTGCATGCATATGATAGTTCGTCTTGGTATCTGGATAGCGGGTGTTCCCGTCACATGACCGGTGACAAAAATAGTTTTCAAAATCTTGAGAAAATCTCCGGAGGACTTGTTGTTTTCGGAGACGGTCGATCTTCCAAAATTGTTGGAAAAGGGACGGTAGCTATTCCAGATGGCCCGATTTTGAAAAACGTCTTATTTGTTGATGGCCTTAAGACTAACCTCATAAGCATAAGTCAACTTTGCGACAATGGTTTTTCAGTTAACTTTTCATCTGTTGAATGCGTTGTAACTGATAAGGACCATGTCTTCTTTTTAAAAGGGTTAGATCTGAAAACAATTGTTATGTTGTTCCTAATAAATTTTCTGAAAATTGTAACTTAGCCGCTTTGAATAATGAAACTCTTTGGCATGAAAGGCTAGGTCACTTAAATTTTAAGGAACTTACTAGAATTTCAAACAAGGACGTGGTCAAGGGGGTTCCAAAACTTTTATTTAAACAAAACGTTGTGTGTGGTGGTTGCCAAAAGGGAAAACAGTCTAGGACTGCACACAAGAACTTGAACCACGTTGGTACAAAACGGCCCTTGGAACTTTTGCACATGGACTTAATGGGGCCGACCCGTCAACCATCTTTGGGAGGTAAATGGTATATTTTTTTATTGGTTGATGATTTCTCTCGGTTTTCTTGGGTAGCATTTTTAAAAGAGAAAGCTGATACGTTTGATTCTTTTCACGAGATTTGCCATCGTATTATGATTGAAAAGAATGAAAAGATCATTCGTGTTAGAAGTGATAGAGGTGGAGAATTCATAAATTCAAATTCATTGACTTTTGTACTTCAAATGGCATTAAACATGAATTCTCGGCACCCTATACACCTCAGCAGAATGGTGTTGTTGAGCGCAAAAACAGGGTTGTTCAAGAGATGGCGCGTGTGATGCTTCATAGCCGGAATTTACCGCTACATTTTTGGGCTGAAGCTGTGAACACCGCTGTCTATGTCATTAATCGAGTGTTTTGCGCCCAGGAACTTTAATACACCATATGAGCTGTGGTTTAGTAGAAAACCCAATATCAAATATTTTCGTATCTTCGGGAGTCGATGTTACATTTTACGTGACCGTGAAAATCTTGGAAAGTTCGACTCTCGAAGTGATGAAGGGATTTTTTGGGGTATTCTACGAATAGCAGAGCATATCGAGTATTTAACTTGAATCTAAGACGATCGTAGAATCTATAAATGTTAAAGTAGATGAAGCTTTCACTTTGAATCTGAAAAATCTACCCTCGATATCTCTCTAGATGATGATTCTCCTGCTAGTGCATCTTCTCATAATAATACTTCCAATATTAATGATGCATCTAATGGTTCTTCTAGTTTATCTGATGTGCAGGAATCATCTCATGTACTCCGAGTACTCCGTTTCAACAAACGTTACGAATCTCCAAGGATCATCCGGAATCGAATATTTGGAGATCCACAAGAAGGAGTTAGAACTCGGAGGCAGTTGGTTTGTGGATTCGCTTGCTACGTATCTTTAATCGAACCAAAGAACATAGATGAAGCTCTTCAGGATGACTACTGGATTAAAGCAATGCAGGAAGAGCTCCATCAATTTGAGCGAAACAAAGTCTGGGAATTAACGAAGCCTCCAAAGCAACATAATGTGATAGGTACCAAATGGATCTTCAAGAACAAGAAAAATGAGGATGGTACTATCATCAGGAACAAGGCACGATTAGTTGCTCAAGGCTACTCTCAAGTAGAAGGTATAGACTTTGATGAAACATTCGCCCCTGTAGCTAGACTCGAGTCCATTCGTATACTGTTTGCTATTGCTTGTCGGTTAAAATCAAATTATTCAAATGGGACATTAAGAGCGCATTCTAAATGGGTTTTTAAAATGAGGAAGTTTATGTGGCTACAAGCCCGAAAGGGTTTGTAGATCATAAACAACCTAACCATGTTTTCGTTGAAAAAGGCTCTTTACGGTCTGAACAAGCACCGCGAGCATGGTACGAAAGGTTAACAAAGCACCTTTTGGAGAAGGGCTATACTCGAGGGGGAGCTGATAGGACTCTCTTTGTGAAGCATTATCAAAGCAATTTCATTGTAGCCAAATCTATGTCGATGACATTGTATTTGGCGCAACAAGAGATAATGATGCTTCTAAATTCGCGGAGACCATGGAAAGCGAATTTGAGATGTCCATGATGGGCGAATTGACTTATTTCCTTGGATTGCAAATTAAACAAAATGATGAAGGTATTCACTTGAGTCAATCCAAGTATGCAATGGAATTGGTCAAAAAGTTTGATCTAGAAATTGTAAAGATTTTTCGACTCCAATGGGAACTAGCCACAAGGGACTTGGAAGTGAATCACATAGTGAGAATGTAGACGAGAAACTGTATAGAAGTATGATTGGAAGTCTACTTTACCTCACGGCTAGTCGCCCGGATATATCCTTTAGTGTTGGATCTGCGCGAGATATCAATCTGCACCAAAGGAGGTTCACCTGAAAGCGGTGAAAAGGATCATCCGGTATATCAAAGGATCAATTAATTTCGGAATTTGGTATCCTATGGGAACAAGTTTGGATATTGTTGGATACTCAGATGCCGATTGGGCAGGATCAGTGGATGATCGGAAAAGCACGAGTGGTGCATGCTTCTATCTTGCCATTGCCTTGTTGCATGGCACAGTAAAAAGCAGAACTGCATAGCACTCTCGACTGCCGAAGCGGAATACATTTCAGCTGGAAGTTGCTCAACTCAACTCATTTGGATGAAAAGCGTATTGAGCGACTTCCGCATTTCAGCATCTTCGGTAACAATTCTTTGTGACAACACAAGTGCAATTAACATTTCTAAAAACCCTGTGTTGCACTCTAGAAACAAAACATATTGAACTTAGATATCATTTTCTTAGAGAGCTAGTTGAATCAAATACTCTTCAACTTTCATATATTTCAACTGAGGATCAATTGGCTGACTTTTTAACAAAACCTTTGGATCAAAAACGTTTTATTCATTTACGAAAAGCAATTGGAATGCTTTCCTTGAAATAAACTTCTTTTTGAAACCTTTGCTTAGGATAGGTTTTGTATTTGTTTTGTTTTGTTCATTATCTATGTTTGTACATAGGACATTAATTGAGCATAGATCATAATTGACTTTAATTGCATCTTTTCGCACATTAGAAATTATTATGCTTTTGCCATCATAATAGTTCACTGTTGCAATGATCATTTATGTTAATTAAATCATCTTCTAAGTGATCAAAGTCAATTTCTCTCTCTCAATGATCTCTTGGTATAGTCATTATCTTATTTGACTGCTTAGTCGAGTATGAAATCGAGATCAATATTTGGTTGAATACTTTATATCTTAATAATTGATAGCCAATTGAGGGGGAGTCATAGAAAAAGTAAAATGCTCAAAGATGTGGAAAGAGTTACATCCCAATGAGGAGTGTGAAAACTACCACCACATGGAGGAAAGAGCTACCACCTCGGTCGTCCGAGTATTGTGTGCAGCTACCACATGTATACCAAGCATGGCTGTTCAAATTTTTTGATTAAGTAAAATGCATGTTGAAATACTTGACTCCGTCAAATTTCAAGGTTGGTATAAGGTGGGTTTTTAAAGAAAGATGCTCAAGAGCCACTCTCTTCAACAGATTGTCTAGATACATTATCTACTATATTTGGGATTTCAAACATCTATTGATCTTTGTATTTCATTTTCTTTACTGAATTGATGATTTGATAAAGGCATTACTCATAAGATCATGTTAGATGTAATTGAAGGTGTTCAACTTTAAGGGATTTAATTCTTGTAAATTCTCGTTTCATTTTTGGATATTATTGATAGATTTGGCATAATCTAATTCTTGTTGTATGAAACGATGATTTTTGTTTAAAGTTGATACACATTTGTGCTTACAATCTTTTTCTGGTTTTTCTTGAATTTCTCTGAAATTTTCTAAAGAAAAAGTGGAGCCGATCCGGATCGGGCAAGATGATCCGGATCCCGAACGCAGGAATTCTTCTGCGGGCTGACGATCCGGATTGTATCTGCCGATCCGGATCCCGAACGCAGTTTCTCACTGCGGGTAGCCGATCCGGATCGCAAGCATGGGATGATCCGGATCGCGGCTAGGGTTTTATAAAGAACAAAAGGGTTTGATTTCCTTTACTCCAATCTTTTGTTCCAAAGTTTCCAGAGCCTTTCTCTCTAGATTTCATCCTTCTTGGAAGCTTTCAAACTCAAGTTCTTCAACTCCAAGTAAGTTTTATTGATCAAAATCTCAGTTTTTCACCGTGTTTTCTCTATTCCTCCTCAAACGTGTGAATTTCTTGGATCGACTTTGTTTGTGGATGGTTTTTGATCAAATTTCTTTTGAAATAAAAACTCTGGGTAGATTAGTTTTGATTATATGCTAGGTACTCTCCTGATTAACGGATTTTAGGCTTCGATTTCTAAAATTTCGGTTTTAGGGCATATAATAAGGATTTTCGAAAATCATGCAATTGATCTATTTTAAAAGTTCTTTTGCAAAACTAATTTGATTCTTAGTCTCTCTACATGATTATGATTGTTTGGGTACAATTTTTCAAATTTTTGAAAATTAATAATTTTTCATGTGTTTTTGAGTTATTGTTCACAGGATTTTAAAACTTTTAAGCACTTGCACCAATGACATTCGCCTGGATAATCTTCCTTTTGGTAGCAATGGTAGGACCGAGTGGGTCTTATATAAAAAGAGAACAAGATGACTCAAATCAAGAAGAGACAAAGAAAGTCTATCAAATTGATTCAGAATCAGATGAAGAAGACTGGGAAGAGATTTGTGAACAAGCACAAAAAGCTATTGACAAAGAAGATAGGTTGTACTTGAAGAACAAGAAGCTGATGAGATCGTCCTCAACAACCAAGCAGTACACTAGGCGAAAGAATTCGAGGGGAACTGGAATTCAGATTGATAGACCCCTCACCAGAGCTCGCTCTCTCACTAGAGAATCTCCATGGATTGAAGGTCAAGATGCACCGTCTGGTTCTATACTACATCCTTCAACGTCCTGGAGACACACAGCAAAAGCGAATGTAGGGTCCTCACTTCGACAAGAACAGCGAAGATCGTCTGCTGAACAAGACAGCGTGTCTACAAATCTCAAACAGATTATCTCTGAGCAACATAAGATGAAAAGAAAGGTCTCCAGAATGTCAAAAATGCTTCAAGCGATTTTGAAGAAGTTGGATTGTACCAATCCCACTAGTTCGGATTCTGACTGACTTAATCTTCTTTCTAATCTTTTTGTGCAGGTTTTTCAGTTTTTAGGACTTACTCTTAGTTCTAGTTCTTAAATTTCGGAACATTTTCTTTGAAATTTTTTAACTCTCCTTCAATTTTTGGTAATTTTGGCTTTGTTTGTGACAAAAAGGGGGAGAGAGTTTAGAGAACTTGAACAATGATATTGTGAATGAAAATTGTGATCTTGTATACATCAAGGTACAATGATGACTGATGACTGCATCAAGGTACAATGATGAACAATGCTGATGAAAATTTTGTATACATCAAGGTAAGTATCACTTCAACTTCAACTTTGGTTTTTATCTTTTGTTTGAACACATGTCTCGACAAACTATTCGACTAACTATTTGGGCATGTAATATGACTAACAAGTTGATGTTCACTAACATGACATTTGGTTTTAATTGCATAGAAGATAGGTTGGTTTTTGACTATGATTCTCTTACATATCTGAATTCTCAAATGTCATGATGATCAGATAAACTCTATCTCTGTACTAGGTTTTGTATGCTAAATATTCTTGAGGTATCTAACGATCTCTTTTTGTCAAGAATGATTTCTTTGTGCAGAGAGTACAGATGTCTAAGTCTAGAGTCTGTTTTAGGAGTTTATTTCATGTTTTAAATTTTTGGATCTCCATTGTAAATTTTTGTTGTATGGTGATAGCAACAAAAATATCTTTTTGAATTTTCTTGAGTGGATCTGTGTTTTGTCACGAAACCGCCAAAGGGGGAGATTGTTACGGAATTTGAGTTGGCGTTGTTTCGTGAAAGTCTCAAGTCTTGAAGATTGAAGGTGAAGAAAGTTGGATCATTTAACTCAATCTCAAGAAAGAAGAATTCAAAAGGATCAGGTATGTTTAACCTAAGATTTTGTGTGATCCGAATACTTCTTGTAGTGTAGAAACACTTGGAAGAATCTTTCATTGCATAAAAATCAAAAACTGGACTTGGGACATGTTCAGGATCCGGATCAGGTTGTTCGATCCGGATCCCGAAGGTGGTTTGTTCATACACCAGTTCAATCCGGATCGTAGCCTCTCTTGATCCGGATCCCGAACACTGAGTTTACCATCTTCCTTGAACGATCCGGATCAGGCTTCGCAATCCGGATCCCGAACGTTGATGTTTGGTGAACTGTATGAACGATCCGGATCAAGCACTTCGATCCGGATCCCGAACCTTCGTTTTTCTGGAATTACCTGACTCGTTACGACGATCCGGATCACAGCTAATCCGATCCGGATCGCCGTCCGTAAAATTTCCAGAAATGTTAGGTTTTTGATTCTTATCTCCTTCCTAGGGTTTCTAACCTATAAATAGACCCTATGATTCATTTCCTAGGGTAAGCCGATAAAAAGGAAAATAGCCGTCATTTTCATAGATCATCTTTTACGGCTCTAGATCCACATATAGAGAAGAAAGGAAATCATTAGAGAACACTCTATGTTTCTTCATCTATATTGATTAGTTTGATTCTAGGTTTTCATACTCACATCTTGAGTTGAATCAAACTAATGAATACTTAGATGGTATTTCCGATCTATCTTTGATCTAAGTATTCGGCGGATCATCACCACCCAAAAACAACGATTTGCCCCAAAAATCGGCGCGTGGATTCGCGTGTCCTTGTGGATTCAAGGTTCAACCGCTCTCGTGGATTCGGAGCGAGGCACGTTCGTGGATTCGAAGGGTGCTATTGGGTGAAGACCGTGGATTCGGTCGGACGTCGTGGATTCGACGTTGGACGCCGTGGATTCGGCGTTGGGCGCAGATCGTGGATTCGAGAAGCGTCGCGGAGCGAGCGGAGAAGATCCTCTAGGAGCGTATGGAAAAGGTTGAGTCGTAAGTGTGTACGGTAAATCACCTTGTACGTGTTTTAATTCTAGTGGATTTCTGCCGTGTTATCGGTCCCGTGGTTTTTTACTCCGGTGATGGAGTTTTCCACGTAAAAATCTTGCGTATTATTTTTATTTCCGCATTGGGTTTTTATCGCAACGATTTTTTGAGTGTTTATACGTTTACACCTATTCACCCCCCTCTAGGTGTTTTTTCCCCTATTTAGATCCGTATTACATATAACCCAACACGAAGAAGGTAGCATCTGTGTTGGATTGGCCGAGACCGACCACTGTCACCGAGATTCGGAGTTTTCTGGGTTTGGCCGGATATTATAGGCGATTTGTGGAGGACTTCTCTAAGATCGCTTTACCTTTAAACCGGTTTACTCGGAAGGGAGAAAAGTTCATCTGGACACCTCAGTGTCATGAGAGCTCTGAGGGTGTACTGTCACGACTTTTTAGGTGTATTTTTAAACTCTGCTTTTTTATGGTTAGCCCTAATATTGTTTTTATCGAATTGTCGAGACTTGTGAATCTGTACTCGCGAGTATTTTTCTAGTTTAGAGCACGAAAAGTAGTGAACGACAAAGCGATCGAATCTGAAATCCGATTTACGGATCTCCCGAAAAAGGATTTTGAAGGTCTCGATATTCGTAGTGTGCATCGAAATTCGTGCTAAGTGATCGGCACGCTTTTTGAGGAGATGGGAATCCTTCTCTTATATATACCGAATAAGGGTTTTATTTTTGTACGTACAAGATAAATATTATATTAAATTAATACCTTTCAAGAAAACGAAAACCCTAGTTCGGAGAGAAAAGGAGAGCGATTCTTCTTCTTCTTGGATCAACGTGCCGGAGGCGGGAAGCGGAACCAGATTCTCATCAACCGCGAGGATCGAGATCGGGTCGTCTTCCCCGTTAGTGTGAGGTTAGCGGTTTTTATCTCTCTCGCATTTTCGTTGTTCATTTCGCGCTTTCGGGGCTTTTGGAGGTTTTGCGTTTTGGGTTTTGCGGCCGCGCGTTGATGCCTTGCCGCCGCCTCGCTGCCGTCGCGCGGACAGGGCGCGCGCTCCCCGCGCACCACGGAGGGACTGCTGCTTGCGCGCCCACGTGGGGCCGCACCACATGCGGCGCGCCGTGCGAGGGTGCACCGCACGCAGCGCACCGCGCGGGGCCGCCGCCGCTCGGTCTCCGCCTTTACTTTTGCGTGTTCGGGACCTCAGTTTTTCGCAGGCAAGTCTAGTCTTACCTATTGTTTCTATTGGGGACTTTTTAGGTCCGGGAGCCGTTCGAGGGCGCGGGTCGGTTTCAGGTGTTCCGTTCGACGTGATTCGAGGTGGGTACCCTCTTCCTGCGTTTTGGAGTGTGGTTTCATATGTAATACGTAAGGGTAAAGTAGATGTGCTAATGAATCTTGACTAACCCCTTTTTCGCATGAGTATCCCTATTACTACTTTCTGTGAGACTGAACGTCGCGGTGCTCTATGTTACACATTAACTTCGGTCATTATGCTCATGGCTGCTTGCACGCACACCAGCGGTTTGGCCACCGCATCGGTGTACTTTTCTAGAGAGGTGGTACGTTGACCCATGTACCCCACAAGGTGACGTAGTGGGGGCCCCTTGCGGTTACTTACGGTGCTGCACAAGTGCCGTGGAGGGGTTAAAAGCACCAAGGTGAGAGCAAGGTGTTTTCTTTTGTCAGATGTCTTTAGACCATTTGGCATGTGCTCTGATTCGATTTACAGGGGGGTTACTGTTGATTCATGAGGGGGAGTGTGGATGCTCTGGTCTTTCGGTTTGCTTTATTCTCAGTTTTTATAGCATCTTACTCATGTTACATTTACCTCTTACTCTCTTTTTGTCACTGACTTCCACACTGTGACAGGTTCGGTCAGGGGTGGGATCCGGGACGACAGTGAGGCTCCGACTAGAGGATTTTAGCCTCGTTAAGGACTGGTGACCCTTCCTTTATTTCGTTTTGATTATCTCGGTTAGTTAGCTTATGTGCGTATGTTACCTTATTGTGGATGTTGGGATTGTTTGATGTTTATGAACGGTTTTTCTTATTACTTGCTGGTATGGCCAATTTTCAAATCAAAGAAAGAGATTGCGAAAAACGTTTTTAAGATTAGGTGTTGAGTGGACACCGTTTTACAAACCCGTGGATTTATCCTTTCAAAATGTGGTGGCCTTATTGGATATGGTGTATGTTGTCTTTTTCCTCCTTTTATCTCCTTGACTGGCGTGGTTAAAGTATAAATTATGATTGTGACGCCGTATATATACAGAGGAGACTCTGTCCGTTTGTGGGGTAACTTTGTATGTGTGGCGGGTCTGGGCACGTGCCGGAGGGTGGGAATGTTTCAAAAAAAAAAAAAATACATGTTTTTCCGCTTAATTAAACCCCTGGGGCGTGACAGATTAAGATGGTATCAGAGAAAAACAGCTTTAACCACGGTAGTCGGTGTCCAACATCCACAAAGTACATTACCACTAGCTACTAACCAATGAGATGAACAAGGTATAGGTGCTAGAGCGCGAGTGTTTTCGGGGGGGGGGGGGGGGGGGGGGGGGGGGGGGGGGGGGGGAATAGAGTCCCTGGTTGATCATAGGTCATGGTACTAGAACAGTTAAGTCTAGGGTTGACTTGGTTTCTATGTATGCACAGGTAATGGCCCGGACTAGGTCGTCAACTAATAACGCAGGGGCAGATGGTACGGCATCGACGGCTGCGGAGAACCACTTTCTTCGACAACAGTTGCAGGAGATGGCTGGGCAACTCTTAGCACTTACGGAACGCATGTACTGGTTGACGCGAACCGCCGGAGTGGCCGATCACATCCCTTTTGTCATGAGGGACGAATCCCATATGGCCCGGCCCAACGGAAATGGTCTACGGAGTGACACCTTTCATATAATGCCAACGGTAGGTTGGCCCACTTATCGAGAGCTGGTCGACTGGGTCACTTTGGTGAAGCAGGATTTGGCCGTCGCTCATGCCCGGCAGGAGGACCATGAGCGCAACCGGGGCCAGAAACGACCCCAGTTTCATCCTGGGGATGGCTTTCCCAATGGAAGCCGACCACTCAAGCATCCGAAGACGCAGCAAGGAACCAGGAGTACGCCGACAGGAGGACCGGAGCCGCGAGATCGACCTTGCATCATCTGCGGAGGAGCACACCGGGTGATTGAGTGTTCCTGGAGGCACGACCATTGTTTCCATTGTGGCAAGCCGGGGCACTTCCGCTTCAACTGCCCCCTGAACCCGGGACTAGCTCCTTCAGCGTCAGGGCACGAGGAGAGGGGTGCCGCCACAACCCCGCGAGAGGTTTTATGCAACGACCGACCCGAAGCCGACTGTTGTGGCTCCGGATCCAAGTTTCTCGACGTCGTGCGCCGTTGGCCCAAGGGCTGCGGCCGTTTTCCTTGCGACGGCTTGGAGGAGGACGCACTGCCTCGGAGGGAGTAGTAGCAGGTAATACTCCACTCATAGTTATCTTTTCGGGACAGGACTTTGTTTTGACACCAGAGCATCCCACTCTTTCATCTCACTTTTTGCTTTCGCCTCTACCCATAGTTGTTAGAAGAGACCCCTCTTCATAGAAATAGGTTCGTTCAGACCCCTAGGTAACCCCTCGAGGCAGGTAGCTATGTTTCTTCCTGCCCGGTGAGGTTGGGCCGGTTAGTATGCCCTTGGAACATGTGGTAATCCCGCTAAGGGATTTCGGCGTAGTACTCAGGATAGACTGGCTTACCAACCATGAGGCGGTGTTTGACTGCTAGAAGCACCAAGTGCGTCTTCAGGAACCTAGTTTTTCGGAACACGTGCACTTAGCATGTGAGAGTATTTTCCTTCTCATCTCTCATTTCTGCGTCACGGGCAAGCAGACTGGTAGGGGGATTCATCCTATGCTACGGCAAAGAACGGACCCACCTGAAGTCTCGATCGCGAGTTTTGTGGGGGTAGACTTTTGTCTAAGTTGTACTATATAGGTCTTTGGGTTCTAGGTTACAGTCGATAGTTAGCCGAACCTTGCGACTTAGACAAGGTATAGGTGGGAATGAGGATCCCTCCCTAGGGATAAAAGGAGAACACCGGGTTAGGTGTATTTTGTTCAGTTGGGTTCTTGTGTACTGCACAAGAGGGTCAGTTTAGGCTGCCCTATAGGTGGGTTGGCGTGTGATCCCTTGAGTGCGCGCAATAAACCTAGGCAGTTTTACGGCAAGGTTTTTCTCGCTGTATTCGTCCCTCGGTGCTTGGAAAGGGCATCAGGTTAGGACCGTTCGGTAGTGGTTATCAAGAGTGTTGCACCCACCCTCTGTGACGGGATGGTAGTGGGATCAGATCTCGTGGTGGTTGTTACCAGTTTCCCATAAAAAGGGCGTAGAATGAGGCATGTTTGGGTTGTGGTAAGTGTAGGTCAACGGGATCGGTTAACTTCAGGGCATTCCGGCGTTGATCGCTTTCGGCTGGAGCACCCGGTATGTATCTCTTTCTACGGGGTAGACCTTGAGGTAGGTCTTAGAGCTGGGACCTAGCTTTAGTTTTACTAGTCACTTCGGAGGGACGGGCAGTCTAAGTAGGCGATCCGAGCTAGTGGCCTCGGGTTGGTGGCAGATGGTTTTGTTGTTCCTCAAGGTAGGTTCCCTGGTAATTAGTAACCCGGCTTGTTTATGGGCACCTCATAGCCGATTTGTGGAGGGTTTTTTTTCAAATTTGCCACCCCTTTGAATCGTTTAATCCGGAAGGGGGAGAGATTTGTTGGGAAGCCTCAATGCTGGGAGAGCTTTGAGGAACTCAAGGGCAGGCTGACACGGGCACCCGTGCTTGCACTACTGAGACCAGGTGAGGATTTTGAGGTTTATTGTGATGCATCGCGGAACGGTCAAGGTAGTGAACCGATGCAGCAAGGGAGAGTGATAGCCTATGCGTCAAGACAACTCAAGGACTATGAGCGAATGGGACTGGAGGTGGTCCCGGAGAGTGTGGTTGCCCGATTCTTAACCCTTGTGGTCAAGCATACTTTGCTCGAGAAGATTCTGGAAGGACAAAAGACAGACGCACAATTGCAACTTGTATGGAACGGGATCACTTCAGACCAGGAGGGTGACTTTTAGATTGGAGCGGACGACGCAATACGGTTCCGAGGGCGGTTATGCGTGCCCGACGTGTCAGCTTTGAGGGGAGAAATGTTGACGGAGGCACACTATGCTCCCTATACGGCGCATCCTGGGGAAACGAAGATGTATAAGGATCTCAGGCAGACCTTTTGGTAGCCCAAACTGAAGGGAGACGTAACACGTTTCGTGGCACTGCCTGGTATGTCAACAGGTAACAGCCGAGCATCAGCGCCCGGCGGAAAAATTGCACCCTCTTCCCGTTCCCGAGTGGAAGTGGGAACAGATCACCATGGATTTCGTCACTGGTTTTCCGCGATCACAGCAAGGTCATGACGCGGTCTGGGTCATAGTGGATCGATTGACGAAGTCGGCTCATTTCCTACCTATTCATACGACGTGGACTCGAGACCGTTTGGCACAAGTCTACATCAACGAGGTTGTGAGATTGCATGGGGTGCCGGCATCGATTACTTCGGATAGAGACACTCGGTCTATGTCGAACTTTTAGCAGAGTTTGCAGCGGGCTTTGGGGACCAAACTACAGTTCAGCACGGCTTTCCACCCCCATACCAACGAACAATCAGAACGTGTGATCTAAATTCTCGAGGGCATGCTCCGAGCGTGCGTACTCGACTCGGGCGAGAGGTGGTCTCGTTATCTTCCTCTTGTGGAGTTTACCTACAACAACAGTTACCAGGCTAGCATTCAGATGGCGTCGTACGAAGCCTTGTATGGGCGTCGATGTCGATCTCCTATTTGTTGGGATGACTTAGGGGAGCGGAAGTTCTTGGGTCCGGACTTAGTGGAGGAGACCGAGGCAAAGGTGCGCCTTATCAGGCAGCAGTTGTTGACCGCCCAGAGTCGGCAAAAAAGCTATGCAAACCGGAGACAACGTGACTTGGAGTTTCAGGTAGGGGAGCACGTGTTGCTCCGGGTTTCACCATCCAAGGGGATTAAACGGTTCGGTTTGAGAGGCAAGTTGAGCCCGCGATTTGTTGGACCTTTTGAAATCTTGGAGCGCGTTGGCCCGGTAGCTTATTGTTTAGCCTTGCCGCCAAATCTCGATCGGGTGCACAACGTGTTTCATGTTTCGATGCTCCGGAAATACCTCCCTGATCCGTCGCATGTTCTCGATGTTTCTGCTATTGAGCTTCGAGAGGACTTGAGCTTTGATGAAACACCGGTACGAATCTTGGCACATAAAGACAAAAAGTTGCGCAACCGGATTATTCCCTATGTGAAGGTGCTGTGGAGTAATCATGAAGAGCGCGAAGCAACTTGGGAATTGGAATCGAATATGAGAAAGTGTTTTCCAGACTTGTTTAGTGTGGGTTGAGGTTAAGTTTCGAGGACGAAACTTCTTTTAAGGGGTGTGTGGTGTAGTGTCACGACTTTTTAGGTGTATTTTTAAACTCTGCTTTTTTATGGTTAGGCCTAATATTGTTTTTATCGAATTATCGGGGCTTGTGAATCTGTACTCGCGAGTATTTTTCTGGTTTAGAGCACGGAAAGCAGTGAATGGCAAAGCGATCGAATCTGAAATCCGATTTACGGATCTCCCAAAAAGGGGTTTTGAAGGTCTCGATATTCGTAGTGTGCATCGGAATTCGTGCTAAATGATCGGCACGCTTTTCGAGGAGATGGGAATCCTTCTCTTATATATACCGAATAAGGGTTTTATTTTTTTACGTACAAGATAAATATAATATTAAATTAATACCTTTCAAGAAAACGAAAATCCTAGTTCGGAGAGAAAAAGAGAGTGATTCTTCTTCTTCTTGGATCAACGTGCCCGAGGCGGGAAGCGGAACCGGATTCTCATCAACCGCGAGGATCGAGATCGGGTCGTCTTCCCCGTTAGTGTGAGGTTAGCGGTTTTTATCTCTCTCGTGTTTTTGTTGTTCATCGTTTCGCGCTTTCGGGGCTTTTGGGGGTTTTGCGTTTTGGGTTTTGCGGCCGCGCGTTGATGCCTAGCCGCCGTCGCCGCCGCGCGGACAGGGCGCGCGCTCCCCGTGCGCCACGGAGGGACCGCTGCTTGCGCGCCCGCGCGGGGCCGCCGCTGGCGCAGCGTGCGCCCGCGCGAGGGAAGCACCCGCGCGGGGCCGCCGCTGGCGCAGCGTGCGCCCGCGCGAGGGAAGCACCCGCGCGGGGCTGCTGCGCGCGGCTCGCGCGCCCGCGCGGGGCTGCACCGCATGCGGCGCGCCCGCGCGGGGCTGTCACCCGCGCGAGGCCGCCGCCGCCGCCACTTGGTCTCGGAACAATACTCTTACCGATCTATTAGCAACAAGTAGATCTACACCAGGGGAATTAGTAATGTACATTTGTGTATTGATAAGACCATTCACTATTTCTTGAAGCTCGATCTCCCCCCAGATGAACCATATAGCCAAGAGAAACCATGAACCAGAATAGAAGAGCTTGCCCCACCCATGAGTAAATATTTCATAGTAGCCTTATTAGACCGTACATCTCTCTTGGTATATTCGGATAATAGGTAGAAACATAAACTGAAACATTCTGAAGCTACAAAGATAGTTATTAAATCGTTAGCAACACATACTTTTGTGTGTTCGGGACCTCAGTTTTTCGCAGGCAAGTCTAGTCTTACCTATTATTTCTGTTGGAAACTTTTTAGGTCCGAGAGTCGTTCGAGGGAGCGGATCGGTTTCAGGTGTTCCGTTCGACGTGATTCGAGGTTGGTACCCTCTTCCTGCGTTTTGGAGTGTGGTTTTATATGTAATACCGTTTTGGAGTGTGGTTTTATATGTAATACGTAAGAATAAAGTAGATGATCACTCGTACAATTTCTATGTTATAAACAGGCAAACAAAACATAGCAGAATAAAAAGGAAAATGAAAAGGATAAATTAGAGAGCTACAGGCTTCATAGTAAAGGTTCACAGTACTAAAGTCCCATAACGAATAAAAAAATATAATATAAAAACTAGCACGTGCAAAATATGTGCAATGACTAGCCAAAAGAAAGATCACTCTATGCTATAAAGCAGCAAACAAAACAAAGTAGAACTTAAAAAACATGGAAAAAGGAAGAAAAAGAGAGCTGTAGGCTTCAAATTTAACAAGGTTTACAGTACTAAAACGGTACTCTTCTTCTTCTTCTTCTTCTTCTTCTTCTTCTTCTTCTTCTTCTTCTTCTTCTTCTTCCATATTTAGAAAACATGAAACTTCAAAGGGCTCAAAGAAAAGTCTAATACGTAACATTCTTCGGAAGGTTTCGAATGATGTTGCTCTTCATCCCAATCTTTGACCGCATTGCCTCCACCCCGCTGCGGTTCATCTCCTTAAAGACTTTCATTCTTATAATCTGCTCCTTTGATTGAACCGTCGCCAAACCCATACTACGGTACCTGCAATTAGAAATAAATTCATTTGAATTAAATAACAATACCTGCACTTTGAAGTAAATAAATCATTTGAATTAAATAAGGATCAGAACATACATTAAACTTAATTTTGTACTTTGATGGAGGTCACCTTTACCTGGAAGTTCGAGCTTGTTGCTAATACCAGACAGATTTTATTAAATACAAACTTACTTTAATCAATAAAAGCTGTTGAATATTCAGTTTTTCCTGTTTTTGTCACCAAAAATACTAGCCGTTCACTCCAAACAGAGGTGAGGTGTAGACCTTACACTCTCTATCCTAAGACTCACAAACCCTTTTAAATTTTTAATACTACTAAATAAAATAAGGTTGACAAGAAAAGGATGCAGTAATAGCATTTGGATGGTAGGAAGTACAATTTACACATCCGATTCCAAATTATTCTGCATTGCTCTTTTGTCACTAGCCACAATGTGTTCAACACAACTCAAGATATAGGATGCGGACGCGACACAGTGCGGATATAATAGTACAGGAACTTCAAAATCGTAGGCTACAAATATGAGAGAAATATGAAAATAGCATCTTTACATATGAAGATAATATTTATATATTTATTTATTTAAAGGTTAATACTGGTGTACCTTTCTAAAGTTTAAAAATAACTTATATATCCCTCCAAAAGTAAAGTCAACTTATATATCCCTCCAAACTTCCAATACCTTACAAAAATACCCTTTCAATTAATTTTTTATCAATTTTCATTAAATTTTCTTTAGCTTCCAATCCAACTGACCAAAGAAAATACTTCTCCTACTAAGTTACTTCTCTCTTTTCGATCCGATTCCAAATTATTCTGCATTGAAAAGAGAATCTTTTGTAGAAATTTATCTTCTTTGCTATTAGAAAATGTTAAGGCTATGAAAGAAGTAAAGTAATCAGCCTGCTTGGAAAGAAAAGTAGAAAGAAAGGAAAAGTAAATTTTCTAGATGCAGAAAAGAAAAGAAAGAGACGAGAGAGAAGGGAAACTTAAGGAAATTCAACGGAGCTTGATGAAAATTTTAAGTGGAAGGATATTTTTGTAAGGTATTAGAAGTTTAGAGGGGTATGGAAATTGACTTAAAATTTGAAGGGATATTATTTCAAACTTTAGAAGTGTACACCAGAATTTAACCCTTATTAAAATGTTCGTTATAGAATGCAGTTCTATATTGTATAAAAAGTGCCTGATAGAATCCCTACCCCACCTCCCTCTATCTTGGTAATATAGACTAAACTTTCATTGCAAGAAGCTCCAAATCGACAATCAATATAGTTAAATATGAATTAGGGTATTTTGAGTGTCTATGAATCCGGTAGCCAAGAAAACAAGCTGATGACTCTGTTTAAAATCATTAAAAAAATAAAAATATGGAAGAAAATGCTATGAACGAGATAGAGACAAGGGAGTGGGAGGATTAAAAAGGTCAATATACTTGCTAATTATATATCATCTTAAAAGTACAAGGATTTATCTTGAAAAGAACAAAGATTTACAGCTTGTTTGCCTAATTGATGGTTTGCATCACTAATGTCCAATAGCAATTGATTAAGGGTTGTCTGAGTAACGCTGTTGGAAGACCAACAAAAGCGAAAGCTCTGAACTGGGGATGAAGTTCATACTTTATAATATTATTTTAGCCTTGAGTTGCAGAAGCTGGCAAACTTCTTCGTTCAACACTTGCGTAATTTTTGACAATTTTTTTCTAGTGCATCAAAGGGTCAAAAAATGAATGGCCAAAATTGCAAAACCCTACAAAAGTAGATGTTAAGGGTTCATTTTATTTACTCTCTAAAGTTTGGGTCAGATGCCAATTTAGTCCCTAAACTTTCAAAACTTACAATTACGGATGCAACAATCAAGTCCTCTTCCTAAACTTTCAAAACTCGCGATTAAGGATCTTTACTTTAGTAGAAGTAACAATCAAGTCCTTTAAATTGTTTTTATTTGTAAAATTACATGAAGATTACACACAAGCGTCCTCATGAGTATCACATGTTGCCCACATATTTAATTATGTATAAATCCAATCCAAAAAAACTCATACAAGGTAGCAAATAGCACGTAGCGAGGGAATACATTTGGAGGTTATCAAAGTGCATGGCAGTGTAATACCCTAAATTTCTAAAAAAAGAGTAAAAGAAAGCAAAAGGAAAAGAGAAGAAGAAAGCAAGTTTCAGCTTGAGAGTGTGAGGTTCCGGAACATGACTGTTATGTTCCGAAACCTGAGCAGGGAAACAGTGGATATAAGGTTCAATTTCTGCAGAACCTGTTATTAGGTTTTTTTTTAAAAAAAAAGAGCAGGGCATAGCTAGAGGGAATTGAGCCTACTTAGCGTCAGTGGCTTCGTGCCGCACTGGAGTGATTCAATATGTGGTTATGCACGTTCCACCACTTCTCCGTTCATTTCCAATACTGATTGTGAAACACCATGAGCAGCAGGATGTTGAGGTTCGGAATTCGAAGTGAAATTCTTGATTTGCCCATTCCTAGTCGTCATGGGAAGGAGTCAGGTTCCCAGAAGGGACCGTCACTCAACAAGTCTTTTTAATACCCCTGCTCTCTCACAGATTTACTAGCTTGGCCTTGTTATTTGATTCCATAACGTAGCTTGGTTCCAAAATGTAAAAGCCACACTACTAAAACTTCGCAAGAAAAATCCGTGCGAGCTGAAGTTAGGGGAAAGGCTAAGATGGGTATTGTTGGGGGGTGTAACCGTGTAATTGCATTTGTACACCTCCCCTCCCTATAAAACCACCCCTAAGAGAACCTTAACCCCTTTCTCTCTTTTTCTATTCTCCCTCTCTCTTACACTCCCTCTCCCTCTCACTCACTCCCACTCTCCCTCTTCTTTAATCCAATAGTATAAAGAAAGGAGCTCCTCCCTCACTTCCCTCCTCAAGCTTCTCAACCAAGAGGATCCAACATTGGGAGCTTAGAAAGGGGGACCTTGGCCACTTGGGCCCTTCGTTGGAGAAACCCAAAAGATCAAGGTAAGAGTTGCTAAATCCTAGATCTAGTTGGGTGATTTTTGTTACTGATTTTTTCATGGATTTTGAGCTCCAAATGAGCTTTAAAAGTGATTTTTAATTAAGTTTTACAAATGAATAGTAAATCCTAGTCTTTTCCATGGCAAACTTGTATAAATCCCTAAGCTTGATAAGTGTTCGAGCTCAATTTATGATGCATTGCTCTTTTGGAGAATCTTTTAGGGATTTCTAGGGGTTTTGTGAGTCACGTGATAAGAACTGACGTTTCTGGCATATAAGACTCATTTTGTAAAATATATCATTGTTTCTTGAAATTTTGATTTTCCTTTGACTCACCTTAGAGCATTACTAGAGTTTCAAGTGATTAAAGAATGATTACAGACGAATCTGTGCCGCAACTACGCAAATTCGAATTTCGTGGAGTTGTGGTGTGTTTGTTATATAGGAACTACACCCCATGGAAGACGGTTAGTATCGTCCGTACGACAAATCTCAACTTTGTGCATGATGAGAACGAAGTCGCGAGTTTGGGCATGAGCTCGCCACCCTGTGAGACGTTACGTCCAAATGCTAGCGATCTCTTGTTACACGAACTCGCGAATTTGTAGCCGGACTTCCGTCAAAACAAACACGCCCTTGGTGGCTGCAAAAGTGCAACTAGGAGGTCATGTTCCAGAACATGTGAGTGGGTTCTGGAATCACCACAATCAGGGAATTAAATATCCATCCGTGTCTTACGGCACGGAGCGATACGTATCGTGCCACCAATTAGGCGGCACGGTACAGGGGTGGTCTCTCTTGGCCCTCCTCTGCCGTGATACCCTCTGAGTATCGAACGAGACAGAGCGATACCCAGAGAGTATCACGGTACATGCCGCTGTGTGCCCACGCAGGCACACAGTGTTTTTAATTCTTTTTTTTTACTTAGACCTTTTGTATTTTTTGGTTTCTTACATAGACCTTTATCCCTCTCTCATCTATTTTCTTCTTTTCACTTCTACTTTTTCTTCTATTCTGCAATTTCTTTTCTTTCCTCTTATATCTCTTACTCTATTTTTTCCTTTCTATATTTTTCTACCCTTTTTACTCATAATTTTTTTTTTAGTTTTTCCTTTCAATCTCTTATTATTTTTTATCATTTCGATCTTAAAAAAAAGTAAAGAAATAGTAAAATCGAAAATCTACTTATTAGATAAGTCAAGAAATTTACAACTTAAATTTTTTTTCCATACATTCAGAATATATTTATCTTATAAAGTTTCTTTCGTAAAGAAATATGAAATTATACAAATTTTTATTAATTTACAAAAATCTGAAAATATATCCACTTGATTTAATCATTATATGGTCCATTTTTATTTTTTTTGTACGGATTTAGTATTTTGTGCGAGATTAAAGATATTCTTAACTTTGAAAATTTTATTATTAGATTTAGAAATATAAGAATTCTAATCAAATCGAAAACTAAATAGAAACAATTGATATTTAAATTTGCTTAATGTATATATCATATGGTTTAATGTTAAATTTTCATAAATAAATTGCACAAATTTTCTTATTTAAATTTAAGAAAAATAAATTTTCTTGGATGAACTTGCAAATTTTTCATAAAAATTTTAAAAAAATTAATTTTCTCGGATTTATATTTTATAATTTTTAAAATTCTAAAAAATAAAAGATAAATCAAAAAAAAAATAAAAGTTAATCAATTTTTATTATTGCTTAATTTATTCATAGTATAGTTTATTATTAAATTTTCATGCACAGATTTTATAATTTTTTTAAAATTTTTAGAAAAAATAAATTTCTTTAATTTTTCATAAATATTTTATAAAATTTGAAAATGAAAAGAAACTATCAATGCACTTGGGATCTCATTCTAGTTTAGTCTAGTCATCATATGATCCTTCATCGAATCAATACGAATGGATCTTGCAAATTTTTATATTTTTATAAAAATTTAAAGAAAAAATAATTTTCTCTATGAGCTGTAGTTGTATTTAACTTCACCTATAAAGAAGACTACTACTATATTAAGCTATTAACTAGTAAGTTAGTAAGCTATTATTGACATTAGATCAAGACAAATAAATACATAGTCAAAATTTATAAATATTACTTTAAAACTTTTAAAATAACATTCTAAAGCCTTATTGGATAGAAAAAACTAAAATAAGACCGTGCCAAAGCGTGCCACTAGGAGGTTGTGCGTGCCCATCGGCACGCAAGCGTGTCATGTGTCGGCACGCAAGCGTGTATGTGCCGTATCGTGCCAGGCAATGGCCGGCACACCCCCGTGCCACGGCACTTTAATCCTTGACCACAATAAAACAGTGTGAGGGTTCTATTTCTGCAGAACTTAACCCTGAATTCAAGTACCCATGGGAGGTACTAGAACCTGAAACTTAGATTCCAAAACCTAACATTCCAGAAGTTCTAGTAATGAATTTTTAAAGGTTATTTTGATCGCGAATTGCGTGCTAAGGTAGTTATGACCTGGTTATCCTCCCCATAGGTCCGAGCTAGTGTGAGGAGCCAAGCTCAAGTCATTGCCATCGTGTGAGCATTTTGAGGTGGGTGCACTATTTAAAGTGGGTTTAACGACACCCGGTTTGCTTAGCCTCACCTAACTCCCTTTCATGCATAATTTAAAATAACAATAGCCTAACATAATTCTTCTTCAATCTTGTATGCCAACTTATTGATAGCATACTAATTGCTTATTATTTCTAGCTTATGACATCATACTTGTTGCTGCATTGCCAGGGTCATCTTAAAAAGCATGCTAGTTGGTTAGTAACGATGAAAAGGGTATTGTGGATAAAGTAGCAGTCTCACTGAATAGTCGTGAACTGTTATTTGAGGTAGCCTAAAACTATGACATAATCACTTGAGAACTCCTATCGTGTTGATCATAAGTTGGATGACTTGCCAAGATATGCTATTCTTCCCTCCGCCGCCTCAGTGGTTCAGCCACCCTGAGGTACGATGAGATTTTTCGAAAGTGTGTGGGCTCAAGTCTTCCCCCTAGACAAGGTGTCTCTTAGGTCTCTTCCTAGACAGAGCATTGGCATTGAGTACGAGCTGTCTAGATCTCTTCCTAGACAAGGCAAAGAATTGGATAACCTTGATGACATCTTTATACCAGTTGATGCATAAAGTAAAGCTTCGTATGTCATACCTTGACACTAGATGTAGTTATCATGTATCCTGACGTATGATGCATTCTATTGTTTCTAAGTAGTTATTTATTTCTCATTATACTATTCTTTTTCACCCTAGTGGGACAACTTGCCCAGAGGCGTATTGTACCCACTAGAAAACTTTTATAAGTTCCTCAACCCATAGTTTTCAGGTACGTCGAGCAGGATGGTGCTCGACACATAGTAAGGATGCATGCTGGTCTATCTTAGATAGTTCCTTTTTTTGTATTTTGGAACATTTGAAGATTTAATATTTTGGGAAAGATGAAATTGTAACTAAGATTTTTAGTTCATTATAGAGGTATTTGAAACCCTGCATATTTTGTTAACTTCAAAGCATTTCAAAAGTTGAAATTCTATAGTTCTATAATCCTTGAACATTGTATAGGTGAACGTTGTGCACGTATACGAAAAACTCTGTCTGTGTGGCAGGTCAGTGCGCGCGCCCGATTTTAGCTTCCACACCGAGGCGTGACAGGAAAAGGGCGGCGAATAACGAGCACCATAGCAGCCGCCATGAGCCCATGGTGGGATTCATTATAAATTATTTAAATGTCTATAATCCTAACCACGTTTGTACGACGATCTTTGCTAACTATGGTTGTGACGCCCCACTTCCCAGGGGGTCACCCATCCTAGAACTACTCTAGCTCTAGCACGCTTAACTCTCATGTTCCTCTTGGATCTTGCTACCATCCAAAATGCTATAGCCGGGTTAGAGATTTTAGTCCTATTATATCATTTATATAGAGGACTAATCCAAATTCCGGGGGTGTCACATTCTTCCCCCCTTTAAGCCCTGACGTCCACGTCAGGCTCAAGTACACTCACAAGCACCAGGCGATGTGAGACTCGTCTCGCTAGCCTTAGCCGACCTTTGTGAGGAGCTGCACTCCACTCACAATGGTCATTAGCCGGGGAGCCTCGCTCTACCCGCTATATAACCCTGGCTCAGCCGAGACTCATCTCATATTTCCGGCTGGTGAATGTCTCTGATACCAACTGTGACGCCCCACTTCCCAGGGGGTCACCCATCCTAGAACTACTCTAGCTCTAGCACGCTTAACTCTCATGTTCCTCTTGGATCTTGCTACCATCCAAAATGCTATAGCCGGGTTAGAGATTTTAGTCCTATTATATCATTTATATAGAGGACTAATCCAAATTCCGGGGGTGTCACATTCAGTTGGTATCAGAGATCATTTGTTGATTAATCCATGATTAATGGTACATATTTGAATTATACCTTTCAGTTGCAGTATATCCTACTTTTGCTATCCGCTTATTATTGTATCCAGTAGGTACGGCTTGCTATTTCCCGGCCCGTCGTGCCCACTGGGATACACTCCGGTGTGTCTCACACCCTCGGGTGACTGTTTTTCAGGTCCTTCGGGTGGGGGGACTTTTGGACGCTCTGTGTGAGGACGTGAGATAGACTGACCCTAGTAGGATGTACCCCTTTTGGTTTTAGTAAAACTTATAACTGATATTTCCATTTTGAGAAACTAGATTGTAATAACTCTGGAACCTTGTGGATGTAATAGAGTAGAACTTAATTAGTATATCTATCTTGTATCTACTCTGATTGACTGTATCTGTTAGCCGAGCACATATAGGGAAGACTCTGTTGGAGATACAGAGACTTTTCTATATGTGTGGCGGTCTGTTCACGCCTTGGAGAAAATAAGTTTAAACTCTGATTAAAAAAAAAAAAAAAAAAAATTTTAGACCCACTTTTGAATCTCGGGGCGTGACAGATTAGATGGTATCAGAGAAATAGGAATACGATGCCTAGGTTTGGCTAGGAACGAGCCCTAGGTTGACTTGCGTTCACGAGAGAGCGCTGGGTTGTGGTTTTGGAGCTTAAGTGTGTTTCGTGTTCGCATTGTGGGGATCGTTGATAGTGCAGGGTTAGCCGCGGTCATGGTTTTCGACCGTGGGCTTGATGTTTCAGTGGAGCCAGAGGGCTCAGATCAGTTACAGTGCATGTGGTTCAAAGATTGACCACGGTTCTTGTAGTAGTTGTTGGATTAATGGCACAGCAGCAGATGACTGCTAGTACTGTACCAGTTCTACAGTTCGCTCAGAGATTTCCTAGACCGCGTGTCATAATTCAGTGGCCTATGTGCCCGTTGGTAATCCTGGTTTGGATTTAAAGTAAGGTGTTAATTAGGTGTTGGAAAACGTTGAAATATGATTCTAGTTTTTTTTTGTGACTAGACATGGTGGTATTTCTGACCACGTGAAGGTAGTGACCTTCGGTAAAGGTTACATCATGCGATAGAGACTGTGTAGGGAGGTATGTGATGTACCTTCAGATGTGAGCTGTGTCCCCAACTACTTGTTGGCGACAGATCTATGGTATTTCGCCTTTCTTTTGATAAGCACGTTGGGCGGCCGACAACGTACTTCCGAAAGAACTGAGAAATACTCTGCCCTGTGATGGGGAATATTCAGATTAGGTCTAAATGAGTAGCCTGAGAGTTAACGACGCTTTGTGACTGATTGTCAATTACAAACCCGTTAAAGGCTTCATAGTGGTTTAGATAAGTTTCGGGGACGAAACTTCTTATAAGTGGTGGGTGATGTAGTAACCGTAATTTTTAAAATTCAAAATTTAAGTTTAAATAATTTTCAGAATTATTAAAATAGCAAAAATGGGCAATTAGTGGGTCAATAGTGGCCCAGAAATGTCGACTTTTGATCGGGGTCTGATCTGGAAAATTTGAGATCACCATTGCGATCGTCTCGTCGAAACATAGAAGTTTAATATTCATATGTTTTCGATCCGACGGTCGGATCTTCCAGAAATCAGAAATCAAAAAGGGGCTCCGCGACTTAAGTGTGAATAGTAACTCGCGATTTTCGACCCTTCGCGAGTGACAGTTGGCCGAACCACTGTCTAAAACCCTGACATAGGGGTATGAATAGTGGATCCTAACTAATTTTGACGTTCTGAGCACAATGGCACTGACGGTTTTCGTGTTTGGCGATCCGGGTGCATCGAAGTGCGTGCGTCGGATTACGACACATTGAGCTAAATGGCCCGAGAATTCATTTGTGCACCAAATTGAGCAAATGAACAGCCTATCTTGAAGCTCTCGACGAGCCGGACGTCGTGGCGAAGTCCATTTCGCATTTCGTCGAGTAAATTTTCTTGAAATGCGTGAAAGGTGCCGAATTATCACTTTTCCTTTAAGTTGTTGGGTGATCTTGGGCCAAAGCTCTTGGGATCTTGTTCATTGGGCCTCTGCCAACCTAAGAAGCCCACGAATGTGCCTGAGCAGAGCTCGGAGCTTGGGGGTTAAGTGTGAACCCGGTTTGAAGGGATTAATGCAAAGAATCTTGCATTAAAGAGGAGTTGGCTTTTGGGCTTCCTCGTGGGTGGTTACACGAGGAAGGCTCTTGGGATTTCTAACTCCCAAGAGTTAATCCTCATAAGGCCTTGGTGTAGGGTGGCCAAGGAGTCACAACACCATTATTGTGAACTCGGAAGAGAGAGAGAGGGAGGAGAGTTGAACCAAACCTTACCATAGTTGGATCTGAAGAGCTCGGAGGAATTCTTGGCATCTCTGGAACATTGCTGGAGTTTGCCGTGGCCGCGCGTGAAGAAGGGACCAAGAACCGGCTACTTCCCTCTTCACCAACTCCGGCCAAGGTAAGAGCACCCTAACCACTGGTTCCTAGCACCCTATACCCTTAGCAGTAGACTCCCCATGTCCTAAGGATGCTTACTGCACAAGCACAAGTCCTCATGCAGTCTGGTTGGCCGGCGGGAGCAAGATGGCCGGAAACCTAGCCATTGCTCCGCCGCCGTTTTTCTCGGCAACCGTTTGGCCAAAATGGCTCAAACTCTCAGTGCTTGGACTGTAGGGCATGTAGTTTAAGTCTGCAAAGTTTGGGCATGTATGATGGGGTATTTTGGAAGAAATCGGATGCCCTAGATTTTTGGAAATGTGCATAATGGCCGAGCCGTTGGCTCCGGCGCCGGAGACGCATCCCGGGGCCGGCCACCTGCACGGGAAGCATGCGGGGAGTGAGTGGATCACGTCCATGTGCTTGCATGGCTCCCATGCAAGTTTCGGGTGGCGCGGCCATGCCCAACCCGAAGTGGGTTCTTGTAACCCTCGCCGGCGCTCCGGCCGTCTCCGGCAAGTCGGGGATGGGTCGGGAAGCTTAGTATGGGTATTGGAAGCCTACCCTGCAAGTTTGAGGGACTCCCATGGACTCGGATAAAATCCGCCATTAGAGGCATTAAGCTCAAAATGGAGCTTCATGCCCGGCCGGCGCCGCCTCACTCCGTCGACCAGGCATGGACCTGGAGAGCATCAGGGAAATGAGATGCACCTGCTGGTGCATTTCGATGAAGCCCATAAGTCCTGGGTTGATCATCACGATTTTCAAAGCCGAGGAGGTCATCTTCTTCCTCGGGCCCGGCCGGTTTGGGGGAGTTTGATTGCTCCAAGTTGAGGGGAAGTGATCAGTAAGTGAAGTGGATCACTTCCTTCCAAGTTGGAAGCAAAATGGTCCAGTATTTGCTGAGAACAACCTGCAACAATGGTTTGTGTATGTTGTATAAAACTGTGCCTACCATGTGTTTGTGGAAATGCCCCAATGAAGGAAACATGGGAATTAGCTCTCGAGTTGTATATCAAAGTTGCTCAGTATTGTCCCCTGAGCTTGATGCTCACTTCAGATCAATCTGAATCTGTGTGGACAAAGATCTGGTGCAATGTGAACTCATGTGAGAGCAAGGGCTTGGTTCTGGTTGAACCAGCACACCTGGGCTGCATCTAGGGCAAGCCCTGTGATCCTGGCATTATCCAGAGATGGTTTGATATAGAAAGTTTTGTCTGGAAATGTATGGATATAAAGTTGCATCAAAATCAAGCCTAAATGCAATAAATTATTAATAACTATATTAGGGGCTGTGTGAAAAGTTGTAACAGTGTACTCCTGGCTATTTTGGGGTCACTGAACGCGATGCTCGCGTTTATTCTGGGTTTTGGTGAGCCGAAGAAACGAAAATGCGTTTCGGCTAGGTTAGAGAAGTAAATTATGGCCCGAAGTTTGCCCCGGGCATCGTGCTGCCACAAATGGGTGAGCACGGCGTTCAGCAAGTCGAATGTCATCTACTGGAGGTGACGGCTCGTAAAAATGATTTACCGTTTGAGTGAACGAGCCAAAACAGTGGTTATTTATCCTATAAAATCCATTCTGAGTAAACTCGAGGGCCTTGCTGCAATTGTAGCAGTATAGAAAAGCTAGATAAATGTTCTAAAACAGTATTAACCTTTCAGTGGGTTTCTCGGGAGTTCTTGAAAAGCTAAATTGCTTATTATTGCGTTAATCGACGAAATAGTCAATTCGCGCTAGTTGCACTTTGAGGATTGATAGATCCTGAGTTGTCACCCGGTATTATTGTAGGGCCCAGTCGTCAGGAGCCAGCCGTGATCCGTCTTGTGGTTATCGTGACCGTCTACCTTCTGGTGGAGTCGTTGTTCCTCCTATATACAGGTGGGTTATCTTCGGTCCGCGTTTTATCAGGTTGGCCCTATTGGGTGCCGTGGTAGGTTGGACCCCTGTTCTTGGTGTAACCCTGAACCTATGCTTTAGCCTTACTATATGCTTTCATTCCAGCATTCAGTTATTTCAGCTATATTGCCTGATTATACATATGAGCCTTTCGTTATACTCTATTCTTCACTGCATGTTTAGAATAGGAGTTCTAGTCTCAGTACTTGGCATGAATTGCATCAGTATCGATATCCTAGTGGGGATTTCCTCGGCTTCTCGCCGTCTGTCCGGTCTACCGACCGTGGACTGAGATTTAGCAGTATGATTGCTATTGAGTTTATACCTGTTTTTATTACTTGCTTATCTACCAGCAGTTGCTTGTTTACCCTACTGAGATATATCATGCTTATATTCCAGCAGTTGCTTGTCATATCGTGCTTACATTCCAGCAGTTACTAGTGTATCATGTGGAGTTATATTATGATTTCTTCAACAGTTGATATGCATTTCCTGGACACATGCCATGCTTGATTGATCACTAGCATAGTTCTATACCTGTCTCTATTCTTCACTGCATATTTAGAATAGGAGATACTACTTCAGCATGTGGCATGTTATACTAGTATCCCAGTGGGGATTTTCCTCGGCTTCTTGCCGTCTATGTGGTCAGTGGACCATGGTTTGAGCATCAGCATTATGATCGCCGTCGAGCCAAGCTTTTCGTCACGCACACCGACGGTTTGGCCACCGTGTGGGTGTTCTTTACCGGTAGAGAGGTCTGATCGACCCGTGAGCCTAGTGGGGTTATGATAGCTTGATTGTGTGACCAAAAGTGGTTTAGCCTGAGGTCATATGCTCCATGGCAAATTTAGCTTGAGGCCCTTGTGGCCAAAAGTGGCAGTGATTGGGTATATTTGTGGTGACACCTTTGACGCATGATCTTTGTTATTTCCTGCTTATCATATTATCATTCTCTGCTTGTCAAATTATCAGTTATAGCATGATCATTTACTGCTTGCCAGATTATCAGTGATAGTATGACTATTTCCTGGTTGCCAGCTGACAAGCAGGAAATAACAAAGATCATGCGTCAAAGGTGTCACCACAAATATACCCAATCGAATGCCACTGTTGGCCACAAGGGCCTCAGGCTAAACTTGCCATGGAGCATATGACCTCAGGCTAAACCACTTTTGGTCACACAATCAAGCTATCATAACCCCACTAGGCTCACGGGTCGATCAGACCTCTCTACCGGTAAAGAACACCCACACGGTGGCCAAACCGTCGGTGTGCATGACGAAAAGCTTGGCTCGACGGCGATCATAATGCTGATGCTCAAACCATGGTCCACTGACCACATAGACGGCAAGAAGCCGAGGAAAATCCCCACTAGGATACTAGTATAACATGCCACATGCTGAAGTAGTATCTCCTATTCTAAATATGCAGTAAAGAATAGAGACAGGTATAGAACTATGCTAGTGACCAATCAAGCATGGCATGTGTCCAGGAAATGCATATCAACTGTTGAAGAAATCATAATATAACTCCACATGATACACTAGTAACTGCTGGAATGTAAGCACGATATGACAAGCAACTGCTGGAATATAAGCATGATATATCTCAGTAGGGTAAACAAACAACTGCTGGTAGATAAGCAAGTAATAAAAACAGGTATAAACTCAATAGCAATCATACTGCTAAATCTCAGTCCACGGTCGGTAGACCGGACAGACGGCGAGAAGCCGAGGAAATCCCCACTAGGATATCGATACTGATGCAATTCATGCCAAGTACTGAGACTAGAACTCCTATTCTAAACATGCAGTGAAGAATAGAGTATAACGAAAGGCTCATATGTATAATCAGGCAATATAGCTGAAATAACTGAATGCTGGAATGAAAGCATATAGTAAGGCTAAAGCATAGGTTCAGGGTTACACCAAGAACAGGGGTCCAACCTACCACGGCACCCAATAGGGCCAACCTGATAAAACGCGGACCGAAGATAACCCACCTATATATAGGAGGAACAACGACTCCACCAGAAGGTAGACGGTCACGATAACCACAAGACGGATCACGGCTGGCTCCTGACGACTGGGCCCTACAATAATACCGGGTGACAACTCAGGATCTATCAATCCTCAAAGTGCAACTAGCGCGAATTGACTATTTCGTCGATTAACGCAATAATAAGCAATTTAGCTTTTCAAGAACTCCCGAGAAACCCACTGAAAGGTTAATACTGTTTTAGAACATTTATCTAGCTTTTCTATACTGCTACAATTGCAGCAAGGCCCTCGAGTTTACTCAGAATGGATTTTATACGATAAATAACCACTGTTTTGGCTCGTTCACTCAAACGGTAAATCATTTTTACGAGCCGTCACCTCCAGTAGATGACATTCGACTTGCTGAACGCCGTGCTCACCCATTTGTGGCAGCACGATGCCCGGGGCAAACTTCGGGCCATAATTTACTTCTCTAACCTAGCCGAAACGCATTTTCGTTTCTTCGGCTCACCAAAACCCAGAATAAACGCGAGCATCGCGTTCAGTGACCCCAAAATAGCCAGGAGTACACTGTTACAACTTTTCACACAGCCCCTAATATAGTTATTAATAATTTATTGCATTTAGGCTTGATTTTGATGCAACTTTGTATCCATACATTTCCCGACAAAACTTTCTATATCAAACCATCTCTGGATAATGCCAGGATCACAGGGCTTGCCCTAGATGCAGCCCAGGTGTGCTGGTTCAACCAGAACCAAGCCCTTGCTCTCACATGAGTTCACATTGCACCAGATCTTTGTCCACACAGATTCAGATTGATCTGAAGTGAGCATCAAGCTCAGGGGACAATACTGAGCAACTTTGATATACAACTCGAGAGCTAATTCCCATGTTTCCTTCATTGGGGCATTTCCACAAACACATGGTAGGCACAGTTTTATACAACATACACAAACCATTGTTGCAGGTTGTTCTCAGCAAATACTGGACCATTTTGCTTCCAACTTGGAAGGAAGTGATCCACTTCACTTACTGATCACTTCCCCTCAACTTGGAGCAATCAAACTCCCCCAAACCGGCCGGGCCCGAGGAAGAAGATGACCTCCTCGGCTTTGAAAATCGTGATGATCAACCCAGGACTTATGGGCTTCATCGAAATGCACCAGCAGGTGCATCTAATTTCCCTGATGCTCTCCAGGTCCATGCCTGGTCGACGGAGTGAGGCGGCGCCGGCCGGGCATGAAGCTCCATTTTGAGCTTAATGCCTCTAATGGCGGATTTTATCCGAGTCCATGGGAGTCCCTCAAACTTGCAGGGTAGGCTTCCAATACCCATACTAAGCTTCCCGACCCATCCCCGACTTGCCGGAGACGGCCGGAGCGCCGGCGAGGGTTACAAAAACCCACTTCGGGTTGGGCATGGCCGCGCCACCCGAAACTTGCATGGGAGCCATGCAAGCACATGGACGTGATCCACTCACTCCCCGCATGCTTCCCGTGCAGGTGGCCGGCCCCGGGATGCGTCGCCGGCGCCGGAGCCAACGGCTCGGCCATTATGCACATTTCCAAAAATCTAGGGCATCCGATTTCTTCCAAAATACCCCATCATACATGCCCAAACTTTGCAGACTTAAACTACATGCCCTACAGTCCAAGCACTCAGAGTTTGAGCCATTTTGGCCAAACGGTTGCCGAGAAAAACGGCGGCGGAGCAATGGCTAGGTTTCCGGCCATCTTGCTCCCGCCGGCCAACCAGACTGCATGAGGACTTGTGCTTGTGCAGTAAGCATCCTTAGGACATGGGGAGTCTACTGCTAAGGGTATAGGGTGCTAGGAACCAGTGGTTAGGGTGCTCTTACCTTGGCCGGAGTTGGTGAAGAGGGAAGTAGCCGGTTCTTGGTCCCTTCTTCACGCGCGGCCACGGCAAACTCCAGCAATGTTCCAGAGATGCCAAGAATTCCTCCGAGCTCTTCAGATCCAACTATGGTAAGGTTTGGTTCAACTCTCCTCCTTCTCTCTCTCTTCCGAGTTCACAATAATGGTGTTGTGACTCCTTGGCCACCCTACACCAAGGCCTTATGAGGATTAACTCTTGGGAGTTAGAAATCCCAAGAGCCTTCCTCGTGTAACCACCCACGAGGAAGCCCAAAAGCCAACTCCTCTTTAATGCAAGATTCTTTGCATTAATCCCTTCAAACCGGGTTCACACTTAACCCCCAAGCTCCGAGCTCTGCTCAGCCACATTCGTGGGCTTCTTAGGTTGGCAGAGGCCCAATGAACAAGATCCCAAGAGCTTTGGCCCAAGATCACCCAACAACTTAAAGGAAAAGTGATAATTCGGCACCTTTCACGCATTTCAAGAAAATTTACTCGACGAAATGCGAAATGGACTTCGCCACGACGTCCGGCTCGTCGAGAGCTTCAAGATAGGCTGTTCATTTGCTCAATTTGGTGCACAAATGAATTCTCGGGCTATTTAGCTCAATGTGTCGTAATCCGACGCACGCACTTCGATGCACCCGGATCGCCAAACACGAAAACCGTCAGTGCCATTGTGCTCAGAACGTCAAAATTAGTTAGGATCCACTACTCATACCCCTATGTCAGGGTTTTAGACAGTGGTTCGGCCAACTGTCACTCGCGAAGGGTCGAAAATCGCGAGTTACTATTCACACTTAAGTCGCGGAGCCCCTTTTTGATTTCTGATTTCTGGAAGATCCGACCGTCGGATCGAAAACATATGAATATGAAACTTCTATGTTTCGACGAGACGATCGCAATGGTGATCTCAAATTTTCCAGATCAGACCCCGATCAAAAGTCGACATTTCTGGGCCACTATTGACCCACTAATTGCCCATTTTTGCTATTTTAATAATTCTGAAAATTATTTAAACTTAAATTTTGAATTTTAAAAATTACGGTTACTACAATGGTGATCCTTCATAGCATCGTGTTGTCACAATGTTGCTTTTCTCCCTACCCAAAAAAAATTGGAATTTTCTCATTCATTTGCCGTGAGAAACATGTTTGGATAGCGTTCAAGTATATTATTTGTATATACTTTATGTATTATTATACATTATTAGTTTAATTAGTCACATGACTGTCACATTACTATTTTTTATATTGTTTAACATGTGTTATGTTACATGGACACGAACACCGAGCATGACATAACTCGAACGCATTAACTTGGCAAATTAAAAAAAACGACAAGGACAAGGCAAGAACAACAATAAATTATTATTTTTTAAATATAATATTCTATATATTAGGTAAAAAATATTATAATATTTTAAAATTAGTAAATAAATTCTAATTATATGCCCTACAACCTGTACCAGATTCATAAGTAGATATCATCGCACTCAGCACAACAAAATTTTGACTTTAATTTATTAGATGTACCATACGACATTAAAAATATTTATATATAAAAAAATTATAAAATTTGGATAATAATTTTTTCAAATTGAACAATGGTCCTTTTAACATCGTTCCTTCTTGGAACTAATTAACATCTAAAGTATTAGAATTCCGAAAAATATTATTTTATACATCTATCAAAATATTATAAATCATATATGTTAATTTAGATTTTAAATTTTAAGTATTAATCAAACATTGATTGTAGTGTATAATAGATAAGGATACAGCGAATGCAAGCAAAAATATTTCCATTATTAAAACCTTTGGAACTCTTCCTACATGGTGAGGGCTCACATGATGCACGCGAGTCCTCTTCGATTCTCTTTCTTTTTTCTAATTCCCGGGCAGGCAGCGGGCACACATCGTCACGTCCGCTGCACGTCTAGCGTCTGGCATGTCTCGTTAGATGTGGACGCGGCTGGGAGCCACATCCATGTAACCTATGTACTTTGTTTCTTCTAAAAACTAATTTCTTAATCTTTTAGTGATTTTAGACCTTACCAACCCTATCAAATCTTTAGAAAAGCTTGGGGCCTAATATGGACCCGCATTTTGTCCCACTATAGCTGCCACTACGGGAACCATAGTGGCTGCTATGATTCTAATCCTCTAAATTCTCTTTTTAATAGCACAACATAGTGTTTTCCCTCTCAAACTGCTATAGAGGCCGCTATAGCGGCCATAGTGACCGCTGTTAGAACACTGCTAATATACATTACATGAAGGATATTTTGAGTATCAAAAGGCCTTTCATGTCAAACATGTCAGCTCGTTAGATGATGCTTAATGTTTAAAAATAGTTGAATCCTCTAAACAATGACAAATGTTGTTCAATTTTGAGACACTTTGATAATTGCATGGACAATGTTACTTTGGATGCTCTCTCATAAAAAATAGGTTAATAGAACTGTTGAGGTCAAAAATGTCGCCATGTTAGGAAGCGACACGTGGTGCCCGCCATCGGCCGAAAACATCAGCCGATAGAAGAAATGGCTCTCAGAAAGGTACTAGCATCTTAACCGAGACCAACCTCGGCTTAAGGCAAGCCATCGGACCGCCTCAGCCGAAGGATAACAAGAGGCGAAGCTAGGATCAACTTTCGGCTGCTCAAGCCGCAAAAGAAAAAATCCTGAAAGAGGAAGGTACGAGATCTGAGGCGCAAATCGCATAACTGACTCCGGAATGACAAACAGCGGCTAGTATCGGAAAGTGCGAGCATCACGCCTCGACACGCTAATCTTGGGGATGCACGTGGACGGAAAATAGCTACTATCCAATCGAGGAGAATCAACTCAAAAGAAAGTGGTTGAGAAATACGTAAGGATTCCCCTTAAGTCACGTCGATTATCCAAAACAGCGATCATATGCTTGATTCGAACAAGTATAAATAATTGAACCATCGAGGAAAAATAGGTCCTGCAACCTCGTAAGTCAGTAACCACCCCATCTTTTCAATACCTGCATTTACAGCTTTCCTAAACTAAGTTTATCACTTTCCTTACTGCTTTCCTAGCTAGCTTTTAATACCCGCATCTACTGTTTTCCTTACAGCTTTCCTAGGAGTAGTCCTAATTGTAATTGTTACCCTGTAACCCTTCCTCGAGCAATACAATTTCTAATCGGTTGTTCAGGCCGTGTCAATTTCTGTTTCCAACTCCCGGTTCAGCTCCTCTAGGCCGAGCTCTGTCAAGAGTTTGATTGAGAAGAATCCGGCCGAGCAGATCCCTCCTCGGCCAATCGTTTGGCACGCGGCGCACCACATCCAGAGGGCCAACTCGGAGGCCGATCACGGACCATACCCGGTCAACGGTCAGCGGCGCATTTCGGCCCCAACAAGAACCAACCCCTAATATTGATCGTGTAGTAACACTGCTAAAATTGTCATATACCTAATGATCACATTGTCACAAAATTGACAATTTTAATAACCAATATAAGTTATTTGTGTTTAGCAACATGGAAGAATCCAACTTAGTCTAATTTGTCAAAAAAAAAAAAAAAAAAAAAAAAAAAAACCTATTTTAATCTATATCAAGATCAAAACCCTTGGTCTTAATATAAACTCTACCTCTAAATTTCTTTAGTTATTCAATTTTCACCATTCATTTTGTATTTCACTTGATGCACTTGACAATAGCTTTCAAAAATCATAAAATTTTGAAGCTCCAAATATAATAGATCATGTTTAGCAGCATATATCATCAATTTGGCTGCCTAGCATAGAAAATGTAGCAATAGTACCATCATAACAAATGAAGAAATTGGTTGAAATTCATGTAACTTCCCTAGAAGAAGATTTCCAGCTACTAAGACAACAATCACCAATTGACAAGAATGTAGCAAGGAGGTCGTATTTACCCCCAAACAAAAAAATTCATGCAAGACTAACATAATAAACCAATTTTTGCAACCAATCAACAATTGTTGAATAAGGATGAATACGATAAACCTATTTTGCATTTAAACAGTCACCAACTAACAAGACTTAGATAATGAAGGTTGAGGTTTCACATACCTTGAGGCCAATGAGACTGCCAAAGCAACATCCCTTGGAAGAGAAGGTCGTGGTTTCTGACGGTAGTAGCGAAGAAATTCCCGAGAGCCAAGAGTTCTAATAAGTGTACCACTCTCCATCTTATGAGTGATTACAAGCTCTAAGCCACCACTTCCCAATTCTACGCTGTTAGCCATGTCATTCGCAACCACCAGCTGCTTACCATCGGCATCAATGTAACTACAAAGAATGAATCATAAACTCATCACTACCATCTGCATTTTGTAAAAGCAGTCAAAGAAGAGATGTGCAAGAATATATAGATTCAGAACCAGGAAGGTGTTTACAAGGAAAATACATATAGCATCACGGAAAACAATATAACATACAATTCAGTAAAAAGACAACACGCAGCATAGAAAAAAAAAAAGAGGAAGAAAAAAAGCAATTCAAGGTTCTTTACCACCAGAAACATCAGCATAACATACAAAAGAATCAGTTGAAGCAAAGAGGTTTAACAAGGTCAATGAAATCCTGCAGAACAATACAACACCAGCTATATCTGAAAGACTAAATTCTTCTCTTGTTACCGGGAATAATTCACGCACAAGTTAAATCTTGAAGTTTCAAAAGTAATGTTGTTCTTCATGGCACAGAAAGGACATCCTCTAAACCAAGGATTTAAGTATCCTTCAGCACGGTTCATATCCACCGTGCCGTATCGTGCCAATTAGACACCGACACGATACAGTCCCCCGTACCGATGGTACAGCTCAAAACCCTCTTTTCTTTAATTTACTAAGTAATTTTCTCAATAAAGTTCAAAAGATTTGATAAAGATATATAATAAACAATTAGAAAATTTTGTAGCTAAATAAAATAAATATTTCATGCCATTATGTGTCGGCACACATGTATTTTTTGTAACCGGCACTTATTGGCACTGCTCGGCACACACCGTGTCGTACCGTGCCGGCAAATTTTCGGCACCACCCCGTGCCACGGCACATAAATCCTTGCTCTAAACAAATTAAGAAAGTAATTAGCTAGTCGAGCCTTGAGGAGCCTCTGTGCAGGTAATGGCCATAGTACCTTGTTATCCTACTCCCATTGCCTGCTTGTTACTGCTGTGCAGAGTGCAAAGTGACAATAGTATATATCATTTTAACCAGTAACAAATTGCAATTGCTGAAAACCTAAGGAAACAAATGTTGAATGGAAATAACAAATGAAATAAATAAAGATTTAGCAGAAAATTGCTTGATATGGAGATTCATTGGATAACTAATCTTGTCTAACCACCTTTCATCCTATTGAATTCGCTTAAAGTTCATGAAGAGCTCAGATGGGGCAAGATCCTTTAGGTAGACATCTAGGCAAATGAGGTTATATAATTTGCAAAATGAAAATTATGAAGCCACCTCTGCTAAATGGCAGCAAAATAGAAGCAAGATGACGAAGTATCAATAAAGTAAATGCTATTTGCATGAGTCAAGGAAATTTTATGAGCCTTCACACATTAGGATTGTCATACTCCAAAAAATCAGTTAACAAAATGATAAACTGATCAATTTAAAAGTATCTTCCTCATACCTTTGAGCTTGATAGATTCAAAAAAGTCAAAAATAAGAAGAAGCAACTAAAAGGATGCAACTTACTAACCAATCAGGAATCTGTAGTAGTTCTATCACTTCCAAAAAAAAAAAGGAATAATGAAGAAAGACATTCAGAAAATATTATACAAGAAGATGTAAAAACAAGACCTGCGGCTGTAGTCATAAAACTCTTCCAAGTCGGCATCCTCATCATCACCACCATCTCCATAACGCAATTTACAGTGACCTTTTGCACCCATGTGTTTCCTTACCGCCTCCAGGCTTTGAAAAGGATGGCATCTCTCATTGCAATACAAGCATGTGAAATCTCTTTTAACCTGTGAAAGGCGATTAAATAGATGATGTATCCTGAAATGACCTCAACGCAACTTCTTTCATGCTAAACAGAAAGTACCTTTAGACCAACATATGTAAGAAGTTCTTGGGGATACTTCAAATATTCAATATCAGGTATGAAAAATCCGTGCTTCTTGTGCATGTGGACCATGCAATTTTCTATATTGTCGTGTTTCATGTCACACATGAAACAACATGAAGGATCTAATTTTTTAATTTCATCCATGTCATCATCAGCATTAGAAGCATGTTCATCAACATGTAGATTTGACAAAGATTCATTGGCCATATCTACCTCCTCATCTGGGTCGACTTCCAGCCACTCATCCTCATTTTCTTCACTTTCTTCATAGTCCTCTCTTACAAGTTGGGCTTTAGTCAATAAAGCTGATTTATTAGGAACACACTCTGGAAGTGGTTTGATAACTGTAATTCCTGCAGTGGAGGCAGTAGATTCCTGAGAAGCTTTCATAACATGCACTCGTGATTTGAGGTGCTGGGCATGAGCCTTAGAACTCCTATACTCCTTCCCACAAAGAGCACAGCTGTACAACATAGGGGTAGAACTTAAGTTATTCTGCTCTTCTGCTAAGGCTAACTGCCTAGCCTGGAACAATGCTTCTGTGACACCAGGAACTCCCGCCACCTAACAAAGATGATCAGATACTATGTAGTGAAAATGAACAAGATTTAAAGAAGAATACAAACAATCCATGCCAAAGAATTTCATCTACCAGTACACAGAAACAAGAAACAAGTTTCATATTCCATCTGACATGAGAAACTAAAATGATGACGTACAGAAAACTTTCATATATTAACAACATAAGACCAATAATTTCATAAACTAGTATGTGCCATGAATTACCAACAATTATTCCAAATTACATTTCCAATAGGACCGAGGACAAAAGATCAAGAATTTTCATGGTTGATTGTATAATTTTGTTCAAATCATAAATTCTCTTAAAATAATTCTAAGAAAAAGCCAAAGAATAATTTTGCCAGCGATAACCAATTTGCTAGGCAGATATCACTCTAGAATGAAGAAAAAAACAAAGAAACCACCACTAATTTTTTTTTCCTTGGACATCATATTAAAAGATTAAATAAAATACGCAAATTAATGTCTGATTCTGCGTCAACCAAAAAACTTGTGGGTATAATAATATTTTTTCTTGCTTGGCTCGGAATTTAAAGGACAATATATCTAAACTCAAGTGTATGTTTTTATCAAAATTCATTACAGAATTCATGTACAACATAGTTAAAGAAGAATAAAAAACCATTGACTAGAAGAAGCTGAATTCTTTTACACTTTTGTTTCAAGTTAGGAGAAATGTGTAACATTTTTCTCTACAGTCGTAGCAAGCTAGGTGCAGTTAGCAAAGAATTAGCATTCAACCTGGTGTCAAAGGCTAGGACTAGCCTATGTTATTTAGTTACTACCAACTCATCGGGCTGTCAGCAAACTAGAAAAGAATGGATAAAATAAAGTAAAAAATTCAAGCTAAAGTCCCTTCAATTCATTTCTTATTCAAATAATTTATTCTTAACTAGAAAAGATTCTTTCAACAAATTCTACCATTGGCTACAGTATAAGATCAGTGTACGATTGTCTACTTGTAAGATTATGAACTTACGCACATGCTTGACAGATAATTAAGTTATTTTGCACTGCTAGCCCCCGAATTTAACGTCAAGTTTCATTTTGGTACTCAATATTTTCATTTTGACATTCAAGACCTAAAAGTTATTTCTCGCACATAGTTCAACTATATATCCGTACACCACAAATACATCGGTTTTTTTTTCATCTCGTATTCTCATTCCAGAGTTTAATTTTTATATAGAAAAAGATTGCAACTCAATGGACAGTAGTGTTAAAATATAAGCTGAAAAAGAATCCAAGTCAGTAAATCTATGGAAAATAGATGTACAGATGCACTAGGTGTAGGCACTAATTTGCCCTGTAACAGAAAATATAGATGATGACTAAAGTGAAATTATTTTAAAATTTTAGACTACCAATGTCGAACTTGAAAGTTTAAGGACCAAAATGAAACGTGGCTAAAAGTTCTGGGACTCGCAGTGCAATTTAATAAGTTATTCAACCTAAAATTAGATTATTTGGGACAGTTCCTACGATATGGGACTCGTTCACATTTAATTAGGGATTAGGGATTAGATAAGATACAATTGTGAATCATCTTCCACATAGATATATAATAGCTTAACTACACTTGCTTTAGAACTTTTGCCCAGTTGTCACAGAGAGGTAAATGCGGGGCTGGTACATCAATGTTCTCAAATACAAGAAGCAGCAGTCAAGCAGAACAGGGGGAAATAAATTTCCATTTGTAGCAAACAAAAAGAAAGTCCCCAAAAGGAAAGTTTACATAGAAAATCAATATGTCACGAAATCAATGGATAGATCTATTCACCTCCTTACATGATTACATCTCAATTAAAATTAAAAATATTTTCCAAAGCTCAAAGAAACTAATTAGTCTGTTTAGCAATAACTCAATTGCCCCAATATCATACATCCAAAATGCCGACATATTAGATCAATTGAAAGAATATGCAGACACATCCAACTCAAGCCATACAGATTAAACAGGTGCCGACTTAAACTATTTTTTTAGGATGAATAGTAATCCATAGCACAATATCGAGCAGCACATCACAAAAATCTCTTATTTATTCCAAAATCATCCATACTCAAAAAATAAAACATCACCGTAAAAAGAAAAATTGTAACATCGACAGATCTGAGTGCACCAAAGGCCTAAATTTGGGAATGAAAATGAGCGAGCCACCACAAAAACAACCAAAATCCAAATCTCACCCAGAAAATTCCTAATTTGATCGATCATGGCCAAGACAACAACTCTGCCAATATATGCACCGGAAAATAAACCCAAAGGGCACTTTTGGTTCAAATTTTAAAGTCAAAATTTAAACGTAGAACTAAATTCAAATATCAAACTTATATTAGAATTTAAATTTGAACTTAAAAAATTAAAAATTAAATTATGAACCTATAATTCAGATTCAAATTTAAAATGATAATTTATAAAAATATTTAAATATATGTTAATATTTGAATTTAAATAATTTTTAGTAAAAAAAAATAATTCTTTTCTCAAAACCTTCCGGGATTAAAGTTGATTCCAATTATTTTGGGGATTTAATTTCTTTCAGAATGAACATCAAAATTTAAATTTCTCAAACTAAACACCAACAATAGGAATAAATCACTTTGATTGCCATACCATCAAATCAAACATGCCCTAAACCCTAAAGCCCTGTTTTGTTGTGGGATAAAGGGAGAATAACTCCCTTTATTCTACTATTTTTGTAGAACGGGAGTAAAAAATGACCAGGAATAAAAGTTTAAAATAACTCTTGCTTAACGGGTTATTTTGGAATAACCCGTTAAAAAATATTCCACCTCCCTCCAGAATAGGATTGATACCTAAGGGGCAGTGAATGAAATATTTCTTTTTTTACATTAGCTTATCTTCTAATCTAAAACTATACGAACAAGAGGCTATATAATCTGTGGTTATGTAATTATTTTTATTTACTAATTATTATTTACTAAATATACTATAAAATATAAAAAATTATTTTTATTTAGATGAGATATAATTTATTATTTATAATTAAATTATTATTTTAATTAATTTATAATAATTACAATTAATTTATATATATATATATATATAGTAAGGATAAAATTAATATTTTGATAAAAAATTTATCATTTTTTTTCACTATTCTCCGCTACTTCGTAATTTTAACGAAACATAATTTTTTCTATTTCAGATAATACTAACTTTTGAACCAAACAAAATTTAACTTATATACTTAATTATCCCGAAACGATTTCAGATCAGAAAAAAAAAAAAAACAAAAAAAAATGGAGGATCGAAGCATATACCTTCCTCTTGAGATTGTAGCGGTGCCATTCGGATCTGTAGTGGAGCTTCTGCTCCGCCTCGTCCTCGAACTCCTTGTTGCACGCGTTGCACGTGAGAACCGGCATCTTCTTCTTCTCCTCCTCCTCCTCCTCCTCCAAAACTCTCCTCTATCGAAAGCCTCTCTTTCTCTCGTTTCTCTCCCTTCTCTTCTACTCGATTTGATTCGCTCCTCTTTCCCGAACAACAGTGTGGAGCGTCTAGCACTGCGGCGGAGAAGAACCCTGAAGCGAAATTCCCTTTTATATGGAGAGCGACGGAGGCGATGTGTCTACGCGTGCGCTTGCGCAATCGCACGGTCAGCAAAAGAGGGATGCTCACGTAGCCCGTATCGAGATAAGACGTAGTCGCGCCCACCGCCTTTGCTGGGTTGGGTTATGTCCAGAACGTCTTTCTACGCAACACCTCTCTATTTTGCGTAGCATTGCCGGATCTAACGTTCGAATTGGATTATAATCTTATAGCTTTTTTCAATTTTTTTTTTTAATAATCTTATTTTTTAAACTAAAAATTTTAAAAAGTTAGTAAATTTTAAAAAATTTGTAACGACTCAACCCACTAATAATAATAACTCGTTAGGTCTTATTGCGCTCCGAAAGTAAGCCACGCGGATGTTGACCGTTGACCTGATTCTGTCTGCGATTGGCTTTGGAAGATGATCCTCTGAGATGAATGTGCCACATGCCAAACAATTATGTCAATGAGGGATCTACTCGACCGAGTTTTTCTCATTCGAACGCCGATCGAGTTTCGGCTTGGGATAGTCGAAAAGAAGGGAAACACAAAATGTTTAATAAAATATACTCGGTCGAAACAACCAAATGTCTTTGTATTGTTCGAAACGGACGGGGTTATACAGTTCAATTACAATTAGAACTACTTTTAGGAAAGCTGTAAAAAAAGCTGTAAAGGGAAGCTATAAATCTACCTAGGAATGTTGTAGGAAAAGCTGTAAATTTAGTCTAGTAAAGCTGTAAGTCTAGTCTAGAAAGCAGTAGATGCAGGTATTGAAGGTATTGAAAAGCTGGTGTGATCTCTGACTTACACGATTGCAGAACCCTTTTACTTTTGATGGTCCGCTTATTTATACTCTATTGGGGACAAAATGTGGCTTGCGCGCGATCGGCCCCTGGGTGACCCTCCAGAGGTGTCGAAGTGCGCCGCCTGCCAACAATCAAGCGATCGAGCCGAGGAGGGATATGCTCGACCGGGTTCTCCTCTGGTAACTCTCTCACTCGATCGGCTTGGAGGATCCGAATCGGGATGCAGACGCAGAGGGAAGCTCTCCTCTGCTGACTTCTCGCAACCACTCGGTCTAGAATAACCGAAGCGGGATATGGGGGTAAAGAGGGATTGCCGGTTTCGACTTAGAGTAGCCGAACCGGATGTGAGATAAGTAAATATGAGGGGCTAAGGAGCCGACTGTGGGTAGAAGAGACAATAAATGACACGGCTAATGAGCCGATTATAGCTTTATATTACAAGAAGATGGGATACAAGTGGAGAAAAGGGATAGAAGGATTACAATTAAGCTTACTCCTAAAAAAGCAGTAAAGAAAAGCGGTAAAAATTAAGTTACCCTACTCCTAAATAAGAAGAAATGCTGGGGTGGTACCGGGCTTACGAGGTTGCCGGACCTCTTTTCCTTCGTTGGTTCGCTTATTTATACAATTTCAAACCAATGTGTATAACCGCCGATTTTAGAAATCGGCGTGATCTAAGGGGAATCATCGTAAATTCTGCAACTACTTCCTTTCGAGTCGACTCCCCTCCAAAGGATATTAGTTGTCTTTTCGTCCAGATTCATTTCCTAATCGTCGCACCGGAACGTAATCCTCGGCACATTCCAATGCTGGGTGTCGCTTGCCGTTCCGGGTCAATTGCGAAATTTGTGCCCAAATCCGGCACTCCTTCCGTCCAAGATCTTTCCTTCTGCAGTGTCGAGCAGCTGAGGATTGACCTTGACTTCGCCTCCTCCATCGCTTTGACTGAGGCGGTCTGGTGCCTTTCTTCGGCCGAGAGACGGTCTTGGGTGAGACGATATTCCCCTTGTCGACCGCTTCTTTTATCGGCTGATTCTCCTGGCGCCTTTAGCCGATGGTATTCGTCTCATCTTGTGTATTTATGTGACCGAGATCGGTCCGAACCAGAATGCGGACCCCTCTTCGGTTGCCCCGTCCTTCCGTCGGCTGGTGCGCTTCGTACCGCATTGTTACATGCCCAAAACCTGTTTGAATCAAGACGTAGGTCTTTCCTTCTTCGGTTTCATCAACCAAAGGTTGACTCCGACTCTGCCTGCTTTGTCGTCTGATCGGGGCGGTTGGATACCTTCCTTTATTTGTAGTCGGCCCTGGATAATGTGATAGTCCTTACATCGGCTGCTCCTCCTATCGACTAATGCTCATAGCTAATAGCCTATGCCGCGTGCCGCCTTCTTGTGCGACTGAGACCAGTCTCAATCGAGTCACAAGCCCCTTTTTGCTGACTCAATCCCTATCTGCTGATGCCTTTCAACCGATGTTTGACACCACGTGCCCTTCTCTCCTGTGGCAGAAAATTCTGGTCTCAACATCCCCTTAAAAGAAGTTTTGTCCCCGAAACTTAACTAGTAACCCCAGAAAAGAAGTCATCCAGCTTGGTAATTAGATTTCACTAATGGTTCTTAAGTCTGACCCTCTCTGTTCAAAGCAACTACCACGACATTTGCCCTCCCATAACAAAACTGGATCGGCATGTCGTAAACCTTCACAAGTTCAAACCAACATCCTATCCGGAGATTTAACTTCTTCAGAGAACACGGGTGCAAAAGACTCTGACGATCCGTGAACACCTCACAGTGTACCCCATAAGGTTAGCTCGCACATTGGTCTCCAAGTAATAAGGACTACTCAACGCGTACCTACCAGTGCAGCCCAACATCCGTCTCTACGAGACCCTGTCACTTCCGTCCACAAGGAACTAACGATCAATGTCTCCGGGTTACACCAAGTACTTGCCTCAGAGAGACCCTAGAGTGCCAGTCACCACAAGACCAAAAATATGATGGTGCCCACAACAGTTCGTAAGTACCCAACACTCCGAAATTCACGGGTTAGACAACACCAAACCGCATACGCTTTCGCATGCCGCAACATTATATACCTACAACCAAACATCAAACCTGCGACATTGAGTCGCCACCTACGCACACTAGTGCAAAACAAGACACGGTCGAGACACCTAAACCCAGTGATCTCCTCTTAACCCCAAGGAGCACCCCAAAATTTTACTACGAAAAATCTTTTCCAAAAACATCGTGGTAACCACAGCAACATCCAAAACTATAGGCTACAACCATAAGGGAATTTCTCATTCTCTCCTATACAGTGCTCAAGTCCTGAAATTCGGCTGACTATCCACTGTAACCAAAACACCAAGAGACCTAACAGGTATAACCCAACCATAAGCTATCCTGACAGCACCCGCCACGGTATTGTCACGCCCCGGCGTCGAAACTGCGACCCGGGCCCGCCAACAGATCCGCCGCCCATACGGGAAGCCCCGTATAGACGAAGCGACCAACCTACAAAAGATCATGCTAACCACTATACAGATATCAGAGCGAAAAAGTAAACTACTAAAATAAATATATACAACTCCAAATAGTACATGCCAGGTCCTCATAATACATAGGTCTCTCCAAAATAAAACTCTCAAAAGTAAAAAGTATAAGATACATCCCAGAATCACTGGCAGTACTAGTACATCACCAAAATGGGTACATCTACTCTCTCGCAGGAGACTGGTAGGGATCTAGCTCGCGACTCCCTTACCTCGGTCAGAAGGATCAGCAATAAGAGTAGCGAGAACTGGACTAGAGGTCCCTGGAGAAGTCACCAACCATGGGTGTGAGAACTACACCGTCACGTAGTTCTTAGTGGGTACCGCCAACAAGCCCGACGGTCTGCCCACTAAGTCTACTAGATGCATAAAGTAACAAATGCAATATTGAAAAAAAAAATGGCTAGAAATAACTCTACAGCTACAATGCCTCTATCTAAATGTTCAAAGGGTGATACAGATAGAAACATGATGCATCAACTATCTCTCAAAAATACAATCACCCAATCTACACTGACTGCCACATAGGGTCCAGTCAAACCTGCGCCCACCTACTGCCATTACATCCATGGAGGACTGGACTTACGTAGGACGCCCGTGACTGCCCAAAAAGGGCCCAGCCAGAAAGGACTACATCGACAAGTCGCGATAGCAAAGTAACAGGCCCAGCTCCGGAGCGGCACTCGAGGGGCGCGACCCTACCGAGGAAAGTATCCGCGCATCTCTGTCGAGCTCAATGCGGCTCATGCAGGCTATGGTCCAAATCCACGATCAACAAGATCGACAGTAACCAACATCACATCTCTCACTCACTGGCTGAAAATCCACACAGCCGGGACCCACCGTCGACTCAGACGGCTCCCAGAACAAGTACTAATCTAAACACAACTACCAGACGCCACTCGGCCCCCAGGCACGAGTGTAACATGCATCCCACGACAACCCGACTACTCGGCCCACTACCCGGGCAAGAAAACTCTAAGTCCAGGTAACAAGAATAAAATATGTGGGAGTGTTTAAAGCATAAATAAACTAGCCCAAGTTGGAGTTTTCTACTAGTCTAGTTGACATGCATCATATGACAGGGTGCTAGGTCAAGTTCCAATAATGGCATTTAATTTAATATAATTAGGAAGCAATAAATCAACATGATGATAATAGCAACACAAGGAGCATCAACTCTCTCTCACTAGCATGCTTCCTAACGCGTCTCACAATCATGCATGTTCACTACACAATAGAATTAATTAACCGTCCACCGGTTTTGAAGACGAAGCAACCCACCTGGAAGTGCACGTCAATCCAAAGTCCAAATAGGCTGAAACTGAACGGTGATAATCTTCGGATTCCCACGATTCCAACGAGTCCAAAAACACCATAAAACTCCTCCTGGGTACAAAGATACGGTCCAAACATCGCGGTAAGCAACATATCCCACAATCACATACTGCTGCAAAAATCAGTCCAGAAAATGCTTAAATACCACCTGCGAGATGATCTCCAAAAATTCCAATAAAAATATGGCGGCGATCCTCGCAAAGCGTAGATGTCGATCGAATCCTCACATGTCGAAATACGATAACTGAGCGCGGAGATAAAAATCCAACAATACTCCGCTGTCCAAGAAAAGCACCAACAGAAAAGGGGTTCAAAAATATCCCCAAACTCAAAACTAGGAGAAGTGGAAAACACGGAAAACGGAGATGTACCTCTCGTGTAACCGATGCTATGAAAATCGTCCAAAAATTCCTTCGGAGCAGTTCTGTGGACCTCGTGGACCGAAACGCAACAAAAAGGACCATTGAAGAAAGAACGTCGCACTGCGCCGAATCGCCGAAGTCGTCAATGCCGCGGCCTCCAAAAATTCCGAAACTCCTTCAAGAGATGCATCACAAGATGAAGAACAAGTTTGCTTGAGGGCTCAGTCACAGGGGAGCTCGGGAAAAGGGGTGAAAGGCCCAAGAAGGTGGCCTATTTATAGGCCCACCAAAAAAAAAAACAAAAAAAAAGGGTTTAATGAGCTTTTGGGCCCGAATTTCGAGCGCCCGGGAGGTTTCGGGCGGCTATAGTGCCCGAAACCTCGCCTCGGCCCAGCCCGCGACTAGCGCCCGACACGTGTCTCGAACAGCGGACAGCGTGTGCGAGGCCGCTGGGGATTCGTCGCATGGCCCGACCGGGGTGCATGGGGTGGGTGGCGCCCGCCAATCGCCGGGCGCCACGTGGCACCCCGCGTACGGCGATCACCTGCCCCCGCCTGCCCCCACCTGGCCCGCCTGCTCCCCCCGTTGCATGGACCACGCATTCCAGAACCGGCCACTCACAGGCCGCAATGTGGCCCGCCTCGGTCCATGCGCCAACCCGCTCGATACCGTGGACCGCGCCGCGTGAGCCCGCCAATCCGAGGCCGCCATGTGTCCCTCGCGCCCGGTCCATGCACCAGCGCTTCATCTCTGTGGACCGCGCCGCGTGCGCCGACCAATTAGTGGCCGCCACGTGGCATCCGGCCGGTCCACGGCTTCCCCCATGCACCAAAATGCGCAGAAAACTTTCGGGTGTCCGTTTTTGGGCATCCAAATTAAGAAAAACACGAGTAAATAACTGATTTTCGACGTTTTCCGCGCTGAATCCAAATCCGACCTCGGATTAGCCTGAAACCCTTTCTAAGATCCGACGAAAATAGCCAGAAGGCAGGCTCAATCCAGAAGCCTCACAGAGTCCGTCCAACGAGTCTAATTGACGCGTTGCGGGTCCGACACACCAATAATAGGTGTTCCACAACGTGGGTCATGGGAAAAGCTGCACGGGGATCGGGGCTACTACAGGTATACCCATGGCAAACGCCATACACTACCGAGGTTGTTACTTACCACCCGCAGGAGTGGTAGAAAAGGGAGTGAGGTGGTGTCACCACAATTGCACCCTAAGGGTTCACGCCAGTAGCCCCCGGCGTAGGCCCAGGAACCACTGCCGAAGGAATGGCCTGGGGCACTGTCTTCCACCAAATGCGGGCGGTCCCCTCTAGAGAAAGGACTACTAGAGGAATCTGCTCGCCCCCTCCCAAAACAAACCTCCCAAGTGTCACACTAGGGTATCTACCCACTTTCCTACAACCAAAGGACCAGTTGCGTCACACTCAAAACACTGGCGGACTATACTACCACAAAATCCGCCAAACCTGCCCTCACCCGAACCCACTCCACACTTAATGCAGCTTCTCCACCTACCTAAATGGTGGAAAGGGTGGGGGAAGGTGCTACCACAGTCAGCCTCATATGGTCCACATCAGAAGCTCCTGCCGTAGGTCCAAGAACCACTGCCTAAGGAACATCCAAGGGCGCTATCACCTATCCCTGCACAAATCCCGCTGTGGTGACCTCAAAAGGCGTCGCAGCAACATCAACGCCACCCGTCGCCGCAAAACCCATGACGACGAGAACGATCGGCATAGGGGAAAGGGTATGGGATGCAATTACCAACATAGCCATTTGTTGTGCTATTAGCCGCACCCAGTTCATGAGCACCGCCAGCTAGCCTGTCATGTCCCGAACCGGCTACCTGATCAACTGATTTCCCAACAGCCATCAAGGACTCGGTAGTGGCCGACCTCGACCCCATCATCCTCTCCGCCTTCCGTAAAAACCTAGATCGAAACAAACATTGCACACACACTTACTGCAAAACAACGACTATACCAGCACAAAACCCGTGCTAAATCGAGAATACAGTCTCTACCAAACCCACGCTCTCACGTATCTAAGACTTAAGTTATTCCATAGGTCAACCACATGTGATATTGTATTCAGTGGATGTTGGACACACATATAATTAAAAACCATGGTTAATGTCGTTTTTCTCTGATACCATCTATTGAGATCAAAATTTTTGCCACTTGAGGGAGTGACACGTGGCGTCTACCATCGGCTAAAGGTATCAGCCGACGGAGGTTAGAGTCAGCAAAACGGACTTGCGTCTCGATTGAGACCGGTCTCGATCGCGGATGAGAACAGCTCGCAACGCATGCCATCGACCAAAGACATCAGCCGATGAAGGGAGAGGGATCCGCATCATGATCCGGGCCGATCTCAGTCGCATTAGAATACGGCACGCGACACAGGCTATTGGTTAAAAACATCAGCCGATAGGAGAAGCAGCCGATGCAAGGACTATTACATTATCCAAGGTCGACTATGGATAAAGGAAGGTATCCGACCGTCCCGACCAGACGACAAAGTAGACGGAGTCGGAATCAACCTTTGGTTGATCAAGCCGAAGAAGGAAAGACCCACGTCTTGATTCAGACTGGTCTAGGGGTGTCAACGAGCCAAACATGAGCGAGCTGGAGCCAGCTTGAGCTCGGCTCGAGACTGTCAAAGCTCGGCTCGTGTTCGGCTCGAGTTCGTGACGAGCTCGAAAAGTCCAGCTCGTGATCGGCTCGTGATGTATTCGAGCTTGTTAAGGATTTTGTTTTGGCGAATTTCGTGAAAGTGTTTAAGTCTTGAAGATTGAAGATGAAGAAGCTTGGATCATATACCTCAATCTCAAGAAAGAAGAATTCAAAAGGATCAGGTAAGTTTAACTAAACAATATTGGTGATCTGAATACTTCTTATAATGTAGAAACACTTGGATGGATTTTTAATCGCATAAAAATCAAAAACTGGACATGGTATATGTTCAGGATCCGGAACAGGGGACTACAGTCCGGACCCCGAACGTTGGTTGGTTCATGCACAAATCCAGTCCTGAACATCCCTGTTTTGTTCCGGACTCCGAACGTGGAGTTTGCTGAAATCACATGAACAGTCCGGACCGTAGGATTTCGTTCCGGACCCCGAACCTTGTTTTTTCAGCAATTCTCTGAAAAACAACGACAGTCCTGAACGAGCCTAATCCGGTCCGTCGTGCGGGTAAAAATCTGTTATAGTCAGTTTTTTATTCTTATCCTCTTCCAATGGTTTCTAACCTATAAGTAAACCCTAATTCTATCTTTTAGGGTAATCCATGATAAGTTTTCTACTCCGGGAAATGACGGAAAAATATTAACGGAGAAAAACTTATAAGATGCACATATAGAGAAGAAAGGAAATTACTATATTTAAATCTATGTTTCTTCATCTATATTAATTAATTTGATTCTAGATTTTCATACTCAGATTTTGAGTAGAATCAAATTAATGAATACTTAGATGGCATTTTCGATCTATCTTTTATCTAAGTATTCGGCGGATCATCACCACCAACAAAATAATGATTTTTCTCCAAAATCGGCGCGTGGATTCGCGTGGCCTTGTGGATTCAAGGTGCTACCTGTCACGCCCCGGGGTCGAAACTGCGACCCGGGCTCGCCAACAGATCCGCCACCTATGCCAAACCCGCATAGGCGAAGCGTCCTACCTGCAAAAAGAACTACAGCTAACAGATATCAGAGCTAAAAGATAAAACTGCTGTAGAATAAAATCAACCACTGTACAACTGAAGATAAAACAACAAGGTCCATCTCCCAAAAATGATAATCATACATTAACCTCGAGTACAAAACTCATAGCTCAACAGGGAGATATCTCAAATAAAACATCAGTGTACAAGCTCTCAATACATCATATCCTCACTACATCAGTCTCTCAAAAGAGGAAATAAATACCAATCTACCGACTATACTGAAGATCTCCTCCAAAGGGGGTACCGCTACTCTCCAAAGATGGGTCTGGATCTAGCTCGCTACTCCCTCACCACGCACAGCAACCACAGAACGGCAACACCCGCCAAGACTCTGCAAAACAAAGAGGAGAAAGGACAAAAGGGGGAAAACCCCCAACGGGCGTGAGAACTACGCAATAAGGGAGTTCTCAGTGGGTATCGCCACAAGGCCCGACGATCTGCCCACCAAGACTACTAGAGGCAAAAGATAACCGATGCAGTAAAACTGAAAGAAGAAGCTGGAAACACTCTACAGCTACCATGCCTCTATCCAAAAGCTCAAATGGGGAAACTCTGATGAAGATATGCAACACTCGCACACGAGGTGCTCAATTGACCCAATCGAGCTGACTGCCACATCGGGTCCAGTCAAACCTGCGCCCACCTACAACCACCTCCCGCTGACGGGCAGGAATTACGTAGGGCGTCCAAACGGACTAACTCGCTATTGAGTAGTGGCTCATGCAGGCTATAGTCATAATCCACGCTCTCTCTCTCAGAACGGATAGACTCAAGATGCTCAACCTCTCACACAATGGTCAAAGAACTCACAACGACCACGGGACCACCGTCAAACCCCGAACGGTTCCCAACAATACAAGCACTGGTCTAAACAAAGCTACTAGACTCCACTCGGTCCCCCAGGCACGAGTGTAACAAAAAGTATCTGCCTGAATAAACCCAATCGATAGACCAGTAATCACTGGTACTGCCTGCTCTGCTGTCGAACTCAAGAACCCTGCCTGGTGCCCGGCGCTCACACCGTGGAAAGCCTACTCCGGAGTGGCACTCGAGGGGAGCGACCCACACGAGTAAAGTATCACTGTATCAAGCATCACTGTATCGAGTATCTCTGTAACCACTGTCTCATAATAGCAGGACTGGATCAAGACTATGATCAAAGTGGGAAACTCCGTCCACTAACAAAACCCCGATCTGATGCAATAGTACTCAAAAAGTGGGAAACACCATCCACTAGAACAAATCTGATACCCAATCTGATGCAATAGTCAACATCCGGTCAACCGCCCAAAGTCCGCGGTCACCGCAATAACCCACAACCCTCAATTGGGTAAATTAATCAAGATCCGGTCAACCGCCTACTGTCCGCGGTTGCCGCAATAACCCACAATCCACAATTGGGTAAATTAATCAAGATCCGGTCAACCGCCTACTGTCCGCGGTTGCCGCAATAACCCACAATCCAACATCAAGCACACCCTGTCTCTGACCCTAAGGTCCCAGCTACACTATCCCAAACCTCTGCTCGAACCCGAGCAACATGACTCAAAAGTCTAAATAAAAAGGAGAAAGAAAGCAATCATGGTTTCTCCTAAGTCAAATTCCAATATGTAGTGCAGCAGTAAAAGATGGCCTAACTATATGTCCATACACATATGTCCATACAAGCATGCATTTGTCCTCAAGAAGAATAAAGAAAATAAACCTCATGCCAAAATTATCAATGACCATACATGTCCATAATTCTCAATCCATAATGGCTCCTCAGAGTAGAACCTGCACATAACTACATAATCCTATCCTCATAAAAGGTTATGTGCTAATATGGCATGATAATTAATCATATAGGGTATCCTTGCCTTAGATAAGCTTTCACTAATCATCAACATGACTATTTGATTAATACCATTGTCATACTGTGAATAATTCACTTGCAATTTCCATAAAATCCTCATTGTTAAACTTACCGATCAATCCCAGCTATTGTACCATTCACCTGCATGCAATGCTAACATATGAAAATTTAGAGAACCGTCCACCGGTTCCGGGAATAAGGCACCCACCTGAAAAGCTGACTGTCCAAAGCCCAACAGCTGAAAACACCAAATAACTCTAATCCCTTGCTCCAATAAGTTCAGCACACCCGTAACACTCCTGGCACAATACAAAGTCCACTAATTACACTAGGCTCCCAAATATAGCACTTAAAACCACATACAACCACGAATTCTGAACTGTTAAATTATCACCTGCAGATAGTGCCCAGAAAATTCCAATAAAAATATCACAGCAATCCTTGCGTCGATAGCTTCGAAACGGTACCTTGCACGCCCAAATCAGAGTTCGGTAAGTCAAGATAAAAATTCGGCAAGGGGGTACACTCATACAAAAATCTGTATTAAAACTGTACACTGTTCACTGAGAAAACAGTAATTTTCACCTCTGATGAAATCTCAGAAAAATCCAAGAAAAATACGAGCGCGTTCCTTGCGATCTGTAGATGAAAAAGTTGTATAAGCTCGTTTCCGGCTGACGCTTGTGCGCAAAGATATGGCCAAAACACCTCGATGCTGTCCCACAAAGCCAAACAGAAAAAGGGTCACAGTGTTGCCTCGGGATCCGTGCCAAAAACTCGCAACGGGAAAGCGCGATCAATACGAAAGATGAAGCCCTACCTCTTAGGAGTCTGTCGGCGCAAGAATCACAGAAAAAGGAGCTCGGGGTAGCCCAGGGGAGCCAAAACACTGTCGCTGCGCCGAAGAAGAACACTAGAAAGAAACATCGCGCCGCACCGTAAAATGGGGAACCTCGGGATTCGTGCCCCCAAAAATCCCAAAACTCTGCAGGAAGATCAAGCACTTAGAGGTGAAAAACTTAGCTTAAGGGAGCTCGGGCAGAGGAGGTGTGGTTTGGGAGAAAAAGCCCCAAAACAGAGGCTCGGGCTGCCTTTAAATAGGCTGAGGAAAACAATTGGGATAATTCCCATTAAGTCCGGATTTTCGGGCGCCCGGAAATTTCCGGGCGCGCACAGTGCGGCCCGGCCCACCACTTTCGGGCGCGCACAGTGCGGCCCGGTCCACCACACAGTCCAGTCCACTACTCCCTCGGGCCCCCACTGCACCCGGTGCACCTGCGCCCGCGAATGGCGACGCGACACGTGGCCCGGCAACCCGTGCACCACGCACGTCGCGCCGTGGACCGCGCACGTCGCGGCTGACCCGGGCCGTACGGCCACCTGCCCCGCCGTACGGCCACCTGCCCCGATCACCCACTCCACCGGTTGCGTGGACCGGGAGCACAACACCGAACCAATCACCTCACGCCACGTGTCCACCCGGTCTACCGTGCACCCGGGCCCAATTTCAGTGGACCGCGCCTGCTGAACCGGCCAACCGGAGAGCGCCACGTGGCCCGCCCCCGGTGCACGACCTCCGCGGTGGACCGCGCGCCTGCCCGCGCGCTCAGCCGCCTGCCCGCGCCCTCAGCCGCCTGCCCGCGGCCGCCAAACGCCTGCCCGAGGCTGCGCCGCCGCCCGCCGACGCTGCCCGCCGCCGCCGGCGATCGCCGGAAATACTGTTCCGGCATGAACAGTACCCGCAAGCTCAAAAACAGTAAGTAAATAGCCCATCTTGACCGTTTTCGCGCGCTGATTCCAAATCCGGCGTCCATTTTGCCAAATTCCAATCCTATAATTTGCCGGAGGCTCCCGGAAAGGTATTTTTAATCCGAATTCCTCGCCGAGCCTAAATTTGATATCCACTCCTCGCGTAAACTGTTCTAAACATCCGAGGGGGTCCCCCGATTACCTACGAGATCCATTTTAAGCCCCGAGTCCATCTCTTGTGTCCAAACTGGCGCGCGAACACCGCCGACATGCCACGTAGGCTTCCAGAAGCTGCTGGTCACACTGTAGAAGCCCTGCAAAGATCCGGGTCACCACACTACCGCTCTCGTGGATTCGGAGCGAGGTACGTTCGTGTGATCGAAACGTACTACCTGGTGGAGACCGTGGATTCGGTCAGACGTCGTGGATTCGACGTTGGACGCCGTGGATTCGGCGTTGGACGCAAATCGTGGATTCAAGGCGCGTTGCGGAGCGAGCAGAGAAGATCAACTCGGAGCGTATGGAAAATGGTTGAGTCGTCTGTGAGTGTGTTATATCACCTTTGTACGTGTTATAATCTTAGTTGATTTCACCGTGTTATCGGTCCCGTAGTTTTTTACTCCTGTGATGGAGTTTTCCACGTAAAAATCTTGCGTGTTATTTTCATTTCTGCATTGGATTTTTTATTACGCAAAGATTTTTGAGTGTTTATCATTTACACCTATTCACCCCCTCTCTAGGTGGTTTTTCTCCTATTTAGATCCTTATATTAAGTATAACCCAACAATTGGTATCAGAGCGGGAATAGGGTTGTAAACAATGGTTGAAGTTGGAAACATCAACAGACCCCCGTTCTTCGATGGAACAAACTATGCCTGCTGGAAAGTACGGATGAAAGCATTTTTAATTTCCATCGACGAACGGGTGTGGCAATCAATCGAGTTAGGATGGTCAAATCCAACTGAAATTATTGTTGATGTTCACACCATCAAACCTAGGTCGAAATGGACCAAGGAAGAGATTGACTCATCTTCTTACAATGGCAAAGGAATTAACGCCTTATTTAATGCTTTGTCGCAAACTGAGTTCTCTCGCGTCTCGGCATGTGAGACTGCGAAAGAAATCTGGAATGTTCTACAAGTTACACATGAGGGAACAAACTTTGTGAAGATTCAAAAACTGCAAATGCTCACGGGCAAGTTTGACTCTATTTTCATGGCAGAAAATGAATCTTTCACAGATTACTATACGCGATTGCAAGACATCGTGAATACATGTGCTAACTTGGGAGAGAAAATTTCAGAATTTAAAGTTGTAAGAAAGATTTTAAGGACTCTTCCTGAAAGATTTCGTTCCAATGTTACGGCCATTGAAACTATTAAACACCCGGATGAAATCCGTGTAGAAGAATTAGTTGGTGCACTTCAAACATATGAAATGACATTTCCTACTAACTATTCTTCTGGAAAGGCATCTACTTCTAAGTCTTCAGGTTTTGCGTTGAAAACAACAAAAGAAGAAGACGCGGATTCATCCTCCTCAGACGATGACGAGAACCTATCTATGGAGGATTTCGAGAAGCAGCTTGCTCTCTTGATAAGGAAATTTCGCCGAAACTTTCGAAGGGGTAATTCAAGTAAAACTTAATCCTTCGTAAAGTCGAAGAAAGGCAAAGGTTCTTCAAGCTACAAGTCAAGAAAGCAAGAGAATTTTTCAAATGATAAGAAAAGCTCAGAGGGACAAGTCCAATGCTTCAAGTGCCGAGGGTGTAGAGTACCGGGTCTTTGGATAGCGCGCCGACCACACGGATGGCTTGGAGCAGAGAGTTGCCTTGGGCATGTTGCATCTGAGTTCACAGTTGATGCCGGGTTGATTCGGATCAACGCGGAAGCTCCAGCTCGATTCGGGGTTTTTCCGGGCTTTGTAGGCCGATTGAGGATGAGATTGGGAATTTCCGACTTCACCGTGGAGTGCTGGAAATTCAGGAACACTTGGAACAGGTGTACTTTCAGATTACAGCGAGGTTCGGGAGGTTCCGGACTGACGCGGAGGACCCGGAGGCAAAAAGTGAGTCGGAACTGGCAATTTTGGAGCCGGTAATTGATTTGAGCACCCCGACTCAACGGACGAGCTTTTTGAAGAGAAAAAGCTGTGGACACGTGTACTTTTGATTTACAGCGAGGTTCGGGAGGTTCCGGACTGACGCGGAGGATCCGGAGGCAAAAAGTGAGTCGGAACTGGCAGTTTTGGAGCCGGTAATTGATTTGAGCACCCCGACTCAACGGATGAGCTTTTTGAAGAGAAAAAGCTGTGGACACGTGTATTTTCGATTTACAGCGAGGTTCGGGAGGTTCCGGACTGACGCGGAGGACCCGGAGGCAAAAAGTGAGTCGGAACTGGCAATTTTGGAGCCGGTAATTGATTTGAGCACCCCGACTCAACGGATGAGCTTTTTGAAGAGAAAAAGCTGTGAGCGCGTGTATTTTCGATTTACAGCGGAGTTCGGGAGCTTTCGGGCAGCGGCGGAGAGCCCGAAGGCAAAAAGTGAGTTGGAGTTGGATTTTTGGAATTTGTTAATTAAGTAATTAATTAATTAAAGCTTTATGCTTTATAAAAGGGCTCCAACCCCTCCCTCTGCAGCAGAGAAAGAAAGAAAAGGAAGAAAGAAAGAAAGGAAAAGAAAAGAGAGGAAAAGGAAGAAAAAGAAGAGGAAGGAAAGGGTTTTGAGGCATTTTTGATCTTGGACTCGCCGTTGGAGGCCGCGTGGAGCTCGTGGGCGTGCGGCGAGCGACGACGAGGTAAGCAAAATTCAGATTTTTGGGTTTTTGGAGGTTTATGCAGTTTTTTGGAGTTTTTGAGCTTTGAGGATTTTTTAATTGGTTTTTAAAATGCTAAAATTGGATTGTGGGGTTTTTTCGGATTATTGGGAATTTTTATAATTTATTTAGTTTGCCGTCGCCGGCGGCCGCGCGCGCGCGCAACGGCGCACGCGCGGCGCCAGGGTGCTGCTGTTGGCAGCACCCTGCGGCGAGGTGCCGCTGGGCGCGGCGCCGCGTGCAGCAAAGTGCTGCACGCGGCGATGCCAGGCCGCGCGCAGGCGCGCGCGGCAGGCCCTTCCTGGCCGCGCGCAGGCGCGCGCGGCAGGGCCGCGCGCGGGCGCGCGCGGCATGGCCGCGCGCAGGTGCGCGCGGCACTGCCTGGCCGCGCGCAGGCGCGCGCGGCATGGCCGCGCGCGGCAGGGCCGCGCGCGGGCCTGCGCGGGCCGCGCGGGCCGCGGGCAGGCGCGCGGGCCTGCGCGGGCCGCGCGGGCCGCGGGCAGGCGCGCGGGCCTGCGCAGGCGCGTGCTGCTGCGCGCAGCGGCCGCGCGCGCGCTGCGGGCTGCGCGTTGCGGCCGCGCGCGCGCTGCAGGCTGCGCGCGGACGCGCGCAGCGCCGCTGGGCGCCGCGCGCAGCGCCGCTGGGGCACTGCGCGACGCGCTCCAGCGCCGCGCAGCAGCCCCTGCGCCGCGCGGTTTGGCTTGGCGCCGCGCGGTGGGCCTCCCTCGTCGCGCGGCGGGGGTTGTCGACGCTCGGCGTGCTCCCGGACAGCGGGCTGCACCTCGGGTTGCGTGCCGGTGCTGTTTTTCGCCGTCGGGCATCGTCTTCGCCGTCGGCGCTGTTTTCGCAGGGTTTTTCGCGAGCGGTTTCGCGAGCAGTTTCGCAGGATTTCGCGAGCTGTTTTCGCAAGCAGTTTTCGAGCTGTTTTTCGCCGACGGAGCAGTTTTCGCAAGCTGTTTTCGTAAGCCGGTTTCGAGCAGTTTCGCAGGGTTTTCGCGAGCAGTTTCGCAGGGTTTTCGCGAACTGTTTCGCTAGCAGATTTTGCGCTGTTTTCGCCGACGGAGGCTGGTTTTCGCTGCCGCGCGCTGTTTTTTCGCCGTCGGAGTCTGTTTTCGCCGTCGGGCGTTGGTTTTCGCTGACGGAGGCTGTTTTCGCCGACGGAGGCTGGTTTTCGCCGCCGCGTGCTGTTTTTCGCCGTCGGAGTCTGTTTTCGCCGTCGGGCGCTGGTTTTCGCTGACGGAGGCTGTTTTCGCCGACGGAGGCTGGTTTTCGCCGCCGCACGCTGTTTTTCGCCGTCGGAGTCTGTTTTTCGCCGTCGGGCGCTGGTTTTCGCCGACGGAGCTGTTTTTCGCCGCCGCGTGCTGTTTTTCGCCGTCGGGCGCTGGTTTTCGCCGACGGAGCTATTTTTCGCCGCCGCGTGCTGTTTTTCGCCGTCGGGCGCTGGTTTTCGCTGACGGAGGCTGTTTTCGCCGACGGAGGCTGGTTTTCGCCGCCGCGCGCTGTTTTTCACCGTCGGAGTCTGTTTTTCGCCGTCGGGCGCTGGTTTTCGCCGACGGAGCTGTTTTTTCGCCGCCGCGTGCTGTTTTTCGCCGTCGGGCGCTGGTTTTCGCCGACGGAGCTGTTTTTCGCCGCCGCGTACTGTTTTTCGCCGTCGGGCGCTGATTTTCGCTGACGGAGGCTGTTTTCGCCGACGGAGGCTGTTTTTTGCCGTCGGATGCCCGGTTTTGACCGTTTTGATTGATTTTGGGATTTCTTCGCTTCTGACAGCTTGCGGTGCGGTTTTTAGCTATCCGCGGAGCGCGCGGTCGTGTGGTTGGTCGCTGCGTGCTCCGATTCGCTTGCGGATTCTGGTATCGGGCTTCGTGTTGCGTGCGGACCCCTTGGAGGCTAGGTAAGCCCGCTGAGCCCAATTGCAAGTGTCGACAAGCAATTGGGGGCGAGCTGAGGTGGGTTGGTTTTTCTCTCCAAGTCTACGGACTTCCTTCTAATTCTATTGTGATAGGATTGCATGCTAGTTTAAGTGTTTTCTTGGAACTTAACTAGCACCCCCGTCATATGTGTATGTGTTTGACCAGACCGATAGAGAACCTTGATTTGGGCTAGATTCCTTTATGCTTTAGACATCCCACATTTTGCTTATCCCTCTGGGCTAGGGTTCCTCGCCCGGGTAGTGGGCCGAGAGGTCAGAGTGTTGTGGGACGGGTGTTGCACTCGGGTCCGGGGGGCCGAGTGGGATCTGGTGGATGGGTTAGGCCAGTGTTAGTGTTTTGGGGAACCGTTTCAGTTAAACGGTGGTCCCGGGGTTTTCCTTTCCGCTGTTCTTCTCGTCACCACCCTGTTGTGATCGTGGTGCACGTGTGTTAGCAGGACCTTGAACCCAGAACCTTTTTGGATGAATACATGATTTTAGTCAGCCAATGTCTCTTCCAAGCCTCGCAAGGTTGCCTGAGTCTGTTCTTGTGTGATAGGACGAGGGCATTAGCCCTTCGAGGTTTGGGCATAAAACTTGATTTCAAAGGGTTTTCCTAAAAAGACTAAAAATCATTAATAAGATGGATTTCTCTCAGATCGAATGATTTTCTGAAATAAATGACATGGTTTCTTATAAACTTATCCACCCGAGCGGATTCGAGTGATCTGGGTTCTAAGGGCTGCTTCTTTCTTGGGGACGTAGGTGTTAGTCTCCCGGGGTTTCGGACCTTTCGCAGATCTGGTCGTGGAGTAGCTCCGGCCGTGAGTTGTGTGTTGAGTTCAGTGGGATGTTGTTGAGGGAGCCGTTGGGAGAGACGGTGGTCCCAGCTGTGTAGTACCTTCGTTGAGTGGGTCAGTGTTGTGAGATTGAGTCATGGAGGGTTCTCCGACTGAGTTGTGCTTTGAGCATCGAGATACCGATCTATTTGATCGAGGACTACAGCCTGCAGGAGCCACTTGTGAGACAGTGTTACTGTTGAGATACTTGAGTTCGGTGGGGTCGCACCCCTCGAACCACGCCCCGGGTGCGTTGATGATTCCGAGCCTGATGAGGCTGCGATGATGATACCGAGCCTGACGAGGCTGCGATGATGCGCCTAGTTCATATACTAGAGGTCGCTTGATACCCCTGGCCGAGCTACCATGGGGTCACTGTGTGAGATATCGAGTTTGTCCGTTTGGACACCCTGGTTGATACACCAGGGGGCGCAGGCTTGACTCGACTGGACCCTGTGGGGCAGTCGCTGAGATTTGGGATACACTGAGAGAGTGATGGCGTAGCATGTGTCATTGTAGAGTGTCTTGAGTAGTACTTGTGACATATTGTCAGCAGTGAGTGGCTGCATACCATCATCCATAGTCTCTTCTTTTAGCATAGTAGATAGAGGCATGATAGCTGTAGATTCTTTTCCAGCTTATTTTCATTATCAGTCTTATCTGTTATCTTATGCCTCTGGTAGACTTAGTGGGCAGACCGTGGTTCTTGGAGACGGTACCCACTGAGACCTACTGTAGGATGTAGTTCTCACACCCTCTGTCGGTGACAGGTTGCTGAGGCTTTCTTCCGTTCCTGCTGGGCTTGACTGGACGGACCGAGGACAGGGAGTCGCGTGATAGTTCCCTACCAGCATTGTTACTTTAGAGAGAGGTAGATGTACCATCCCGGATTGTGGGAGTTGGTTATGTTTCCTGTTTAGCTATCTCCCATTTGGATTCGTAGATGTTGTATAGGCGGACTTCTTTTTGTATCATCTGAGTTTGGGAGATAGGCTATGTGTTGTTGCAACTTTGTAGTTGTGAAATTTTATAGTACAGCTTTTTATCCGCTCTGATATCTGTGTAGCTGTAGTTTTGTCGTTTGCAGGCTAGACGCTTCGTCTGTACGGCAGTTTCCGTACAGATGGCGGATCTGTTAGCGAGCCCGGGTCGCAGTTTCGACCCCGGGGCGTGACAGAGGGTACGGCCATATCTCAACGGAGTGCCCCAATAAGAATCCGTCAAAGAAGAAAGCGATGCAAGCCGTCACTTGGGATGACACCTCAACGTCAAATGAGTCATCTTCCAGTGATGAAGAAAACAACGCAATGGCATTCCACGCGTCCACAACTTCACCTTTCGTGTGCTTTATGGCAAGTACATCCGATTCCTTGTCCAACTCCTCCCAAGTTGAAAAGAATGCAACGGATAACGAATCGAGCAACTCCGAAGGTGAAGACTTTGCTTTTGCCTACCATAAACTTTTAAAGGATTCAAAGAAACTGGCAAAGCAAAACAAGGGTTTGAGAGGGAGATTGCAGGATCTCGAAGAAGAAGTAAAAAGGGCAACTTCTCTCTCAAACGCTCTTGAAGTGGAAAGGGATAACCTGATCAAAGCAAATGTTTCCCTTCAAGAGAAAAATGAGCATTTCGAGAAGGTACACGTAAAAATGGTGGATAAAGCAAGCTACTTCTTGAAGCTCTACTCCGAGGCTCGACAGGAAAAAATAGAAATGACGAAGACCATTTTCCAACTTAAGGATGATTTAAAGCGATTTTCTTCGGGAAGGAGCAAGTTGGATAAGATGCTTGGTCTTGGTCAAACAAACCGTTTCGGCCTTGGATACAATCGAACTGGAGACAGTCCTAGTTCGGTTGGGACAGTTTTTGTGCCCCAGTCGGTAACTCCTCCTCCGACGTCGGAATTCACTGCAATCAACGACAACAACCTTACCTCACCTACTTCGGGTTCGACAAGTTCAAAGGTATGTTGTAACGACCCGGCCCACTAGCAACAATAACTCGTTGGGCCCAACCCACAGCCCAAAATGCTTAAGCCCAGTTATTATTACTAGTGTCCAAGTCTCATATAAACCCAATCACAAATCCATCCACATCCGATGTGGGACTATTGGGGGCGTCACAGACTCCCCCCGTTTAGGCCTGACGTCCTCGTCAGCCCAAACACACACACACAAGCCCAAGATCACCAGGCGATGTGAGACTCGTCTCGCTAGCCCTGTCATCTAGACCCAGACTCAGCCGAGACTCGCAACACACTTCCGGCTGGTTATTGGCTCTGATACCAAATGTAACGACCCGGCCCACTAGCAACAATAACTCGTTGGGCCCAACCCACAGCCCAAAATGCTTAAGCCCAGTTATTATTACTAGTGTCCAAGTCTCATATAAACCCAATCACAAATCCATCCACATCCGATGTGGGACTATTGGGGGCGTCACATATGTTTTCGTTGTGGTTTTGCAGGGCACATAAGAAGAAATTGCAAGATTGGAGCGAAACGAACATATCAAGCGCCTCTTGCAACAACTACCAATTAGTTCACTTCCCGGAAATCAAATAAGGTTTTTTCAAAAGAAAAGAACATTAGTAGTACATTAAACAAGACGACATCATCAATGAAAAGCATTCAATCAAACAAGACGTTTTCACTTCACGAACATTGCCGACGCAGTCCAAAAAGGTTTGGGTGCGCAAAGGTGAAATCTTCCCTTGTCTTGTTGTTCATACTTCTTTGCATGCTTATGACAACTCGTCTTGGTATCTGGATAGTGGATGTTCCCGTCACATGACCGGTGACAAAAACAGTTTTCAAACTTTAGAGAAAATCTCCGGAGGACATGTTGTTTTCGGAGACGGTCGTTCTTCCAAAATTGTTGGAAAATGAACAATCGCTATTCCAGAAGGCCCGGTTTTGAACAATGTCTTGCCTTAAGACTAACCTCATTAGTATAAGTCAACTTTGTGACAATGGTTTCTAAGTTAATTTTTCATCTGCAGAATGTATTGTAACTGATAAGGACCATGTATTCTTTTTGAAAGGGGTTAGATCTGAAAATAATTGCTATGTTGTCTCAAATAAAATTTCTGAAAAATGTAACCTTCTTTAGATAATGAAACTCTTTGGCATGAAAGACTAGGTCACATAAATTTTAAAGAACTAGCAAGGATTTCAAATAAAGACGTGGTTAAGGGGGTTCCTAAACTTTCTTTTAAAGATAACATTGTGTGTGGAGGTTGTCAAAAGGGAAAACAATCAGAGCTGCACACAAGAACTTGAACCACGTTGGTACCAATCGCCCCTTAGAATTACTGCATATGGACTTAATGGGGCCGACTCGTCAACCATCTTTGGGAGGTAAATGGTATATTTTTCTCTTGGTTGATGATTTCTCTAGATATTCATGGGTAACATTTTTAAAAGAGAAAGCGGATACTTTCGATTCTTTTCATGAGGTTTGTCATCGTATTATGATTGAAAGAAATGAAAAGATCGTTCGTGTTCGAAGTGATAGAGGTGGAGAATTCATTAATTCTAAATTCATTGATTTTTGCACTTCCAACGGCATAAAACATGAATTCTCAGCACCCTATACACCTCAGCAGAATGGTGTAGTCGAGCGCAAAAACAGGGTTGCTCAAGAGATGGCACGTGCGATGCTTCATAGCCGGAAACTCCCGTTACATTTTTGGGCTGAAGCTATGAACACCGCCGTCTACGTAATTAATCGAGTGTATTTGCGCCCGGGAACTTTAAATACACCATATGAGCTATGGTTCTGTAGAAAACCGAATATCAAATATTTTCGAATCTTTGGGAGTCGTTGTTATATTTTGCGTGATCGCGAAAATCTTGGTAAATTCGACTCTCGAAGTGACGAAGGGATCTTCATGGGTTATTCTACAAACTGTAGAGCATATCGGGTATTTAACTTGGAATCTAAAACGATGGTAGAATCTATTAATGTTAAAGTAGATGAAGCTTTTCATTTTGCATCGGATAAATCTACCCCTGATATGTCTCTAGATGATGATACTCCTATAAATGCATCTTCTCATAATAACTCTTTTGATAAAGTTGATGCATCTAATGGTTCTTCTAGTTTATCTGAAATACAGTACTCCGTTACCTCAAACGCTACATATCTCCAAGGATCATCCGAAATCGAACATTATTGGAGACCCACAAGAAGGAGTCAGGACTCGGAGACAATTGGTTTGTGGAGTCGCATGTTACGTCTCCATGGTAGAACCAAAGAACGTCGATGAAGCTCTTCAGGATGACTACTGGATTGAAATAATGCAGGAAGAGCTCCATTAGTTCGAAAGAAACAAAGTCTGGGAACTAACGAAGCCACCAAAGCAACACAATGTGATTGGTACTAAATGGATTTTCAAGAATAAGAAAAACGAGGATGGTACCATCATCAGGAACAAAGCACGTCTAGTTGCTCAGGGCTATTCACAAATAGAAGGTATAGACTTTGATGAGACGTTCGCCCCAGTTGCTCGACTCGAGTCGATTCGTATTTTGTTCGCAAATGCTTGTCATCAAACTCTTTCAAATGGATGTTAAGAGCGCGTTTTTAAATGGGTTTTTGAACGAGAAAGTTTATGTGGCTCAACCGAAAGGTTTTGTAGACTATAAACAACCTAACCATGTTTTTCATTTGAAAAAGGCTCTTTACGGTCTAAAGCAAGCACCGTGAGCGTGGTACGAAAGGTTAACAAAGCACCTATTGAAAAAGGGCTATACTCGAGGGGGAGCAGATCGGACTCTCTTTGTGAAGCATTATCAGGATAACTTCATTGTGGCACAAATCTATGTCGATGACGATCGTTTTGGTGCAACAAGGGACAATGATGCTTCTAAATTCGCAGAAACCATAGAAAGCGAATTTGAGATGTCTATGATGGGCAAACTGACTTACTTTCTTGGATTGCAAGTGAAACAAAATGAAGAAGGCATCCATTTGTGCCAATCCAAGTATGCAAGGAAGTTGGTGAAGAAATTCGATTTAGAAAACTCTAAAGATTTTCCGACTCCAATGGGAACTAGTAATAAGGGATTAGGAAGTGAATCTCTTAGTGAAAGTGTAGACGAGAAGCTTTATCGTAGCATGATTGGAAGTCTACTCTACCTCACGGCTAGTCGCCCGGATATATCCTTTAGTATTGGGATCTGCGCGAGATATCAATCAGCATCAAAGGAGGTTCACCTGAAAGCGGTGAAAAGGATCATCCGGTACGTCAAAGGAACACTGAACTTCAGAATTTGGTATCCTATGGGAACAACTCTTGACATTATAGGATATTCAGATGCCGATTGGGCAGGATCTGTGGATGATCGGAAAAGTACGAGTGGTGCATGTTTTTATCTTGGCCATTGCTTTGTTGCATGGCATAGTAAAAAGCAAAACTGCATAGCACTCTCGACTGCCGAAGCGGAATATATCTCAGCGGGTAGTTGTTCAACTCGACTCATTTGGATGAAAAGTGTGTTGAGCGACTTCCGAATTTCAGCAACTTCGGTAACTATTCTTTGTGACAACACTAGTGCTATAAATATTTCCAAAAACCCTGTGTTGCACTCAAGAACAAAACACATTGAACTTAGATATCGCTTTCTAAGAGAGCTAGTTGAATCAAATTTACTTCAAATTTCCTATATTTCAACTGAGGATCAATTAGCTGATATTTTAACAAAACCTTTGGATCAAAAACGGTTTATTCATTTACGTAAAGCAATTGGAATGCTTTCTTTGAAATAACACTTTTTGAAATCATTGCTTAGGTTAGGTTTTGTTTTGTGTTTTTTTTCCTTATTTATGTTTGTACATAGAACATTATTTGAGCATATGTAATTGACTTTACTTGCATCCTTTCATATATTTAGAAATTTATTATGCTCTGGATATCATAATAATTGATTTGATGCAATGATCATTTATGTCAATTAAGTCATCTTTAATTGATCAAAGTCAATTTCTCTCTCATATGATCTCTTGGTATAGTTTTTATCATATTTGAAAATTGAGTTAAGTATGAAACTCGAGATCAATCTATGGTTGAATACCTCATATCTTAGATAATTGATAGCCAATTGAGGGGGAGTCTATCAAAATGTTTATGCTCAAAAGATGTGGAAAGAGTTACATCCCAATGAGGAGTATGAAAACTACCACCACATGGAGGAAAGAGCTACCACCTCGGTCGTCCGAGTACTGTATACAGCTACCATATATATACCAATCATGGTTTTTCAAGTTGATAAGATAAAATGCTTTTTGGAATACTTGACTCTGTCAAATTCCAAGGTTGGTATAAGATGGGGATTTTATTGAAAGATGCTCAAAGAGCCACTCCTTACAATAAATTGATTAGATATATTATCTAACTTATTTGGGATTTCAAACATCTATCGATCTTGGTACTTCATTTTCTTTACCATATTGATGATTTGATAAACGCATTACTCATAAGATCATGATAGATGTCATTGAACTTGTTCAACTTTAAATGATTTAATTGTTATAAATTTTCGTTTCATTACTTGGATATTATTGGTAGATTTAGCATAATCTATTTCTTTTCATATGAAACGATGACTTTTGTTTAAAATTGACATGCAAAAATGCTTACATACTTTTTCTGGATTTTCTGGAATTTTTCTAAATTTTTTTGAAGAAAAAGTTGGAGCCGATCCGGACTGGAATATCCGTTCCGGATCCCGAACGCAGGAATTTTCTGCGGGTAGCCGATCCGGATTGGATTCTTGATCCGTTCCGGACCGCAGCTAGGGTTTTATAAGAAACAAAAGGGTTTTGATTTCTTTTTACAACAATCTTTTGTTTCCAAGTCTCCAGAGCTTCTCTCTCTAGAAATCAACCTATTTGGAGCCTTTCCAACTCGAGTTCTTTGGATCAAAGTAAGTTTTTATGATCAAAACTTTGGTTTTTCACAGACTTTCTCTATTTTCTCAAAAACGTGAATGAAAACTTGTAACTTTTTCGTTTGAGATTGGTTTTTGGTCAAATTTCTTTTGAAATAAGAACTCTGAGTAGATTAGTTTTGATTATATGCTAGTTATTCTCTTGATTAACGGATTTTTGGGCTTCGATTTCTGAAAATTCGGTTTTAGGGCATATAATGAGAATTTTTGAAAATCATGGGATTGATCTATTTTTAAAATTCTTTTTGCAAAACTAATTTGATTCCTAGTCTCTCTACACGATAATAATTGTTTAGGTACAATTTTTTAAATTTTTGAAAATAAACAATTTTTTCGTGTTCTTGAGTTCTTGCTCGCAGGTTGTTCTTAACTATCGCACTAGCAAGGATGGTTTTTGCTTGGATTATTATGCTCATTGTAGCATTAGTGGGAACTCGAGCATCTGTTAAAAAGGAACAAGATGGAACAAATCAAGAAGAGACAAAGACTGTTCCTCAAATTGAGTCAGAATCAGAAGATGAAGAGGATTGTGACACATTTTGTAAAGAAGTACAACAGGCTGTTGATGACGAAGATAGGTTCTATTTAAAGAACAAAAAGCTGATGAAGTCTTCTTCAACAACCAAGCAGTACACTAGGCGAAAGAATTCGAGGGGTAGTGGAATTCAAATTAATGAATCCCTCGCCAGAGCACGCTCTCTGCCTAGAGAATCTCCATGGAATGAAGGTCAAAATGCACCGTCAGCGTCCACACAACCTCCTTCTACCTCCAGGAGAAACACCACAGAAGCTGATATATTATCTATCCAACGAGAACAGAGAAGAATGTCTGAAGAACAAGAAAGAATGTCCGCTGACATTCACAAGATGAAAAGAAATTGTTCTAAAATATCAAGAATGCTTAAAGGAATTTTGAACAAATTGGACTGTAGCAGTTCAGACCCGTCTGATCTGGAATGATCATTTGCTCTAATGATCTAATTTGGGGTTTCCTTCTGTTTAATCTTTTGTTTTGCAGGTTTTCAGTCTTAGTTCTTCCTTTTGTTTTCGAACTTTTAACTCTCCTTTATTTTGTAATTTTGGCTACTTTTGTGACAAAAAGGGAGAGAGAGATATGAACAATGGTGAACAATGGAACAATGGTTTGACAAATTGTGAGAACTTTTGGATACTGAAATATGGAAGGTAAGTATCAAAACAACTTTTGGTTTTGTATTGTGATTGAATGCATGCCTCGACTAACTATTCGACTAACTATTTGGGCATGTATTATTACTAACAAGTTGTTTGATTACTAACAAACTTATGACATTTGGATTTTTAATGCTTAGAAGATATGTCTATTTCTGATTGTGATCTTAATACATATCTGAGTTCATGTATGTCATGGTGAGTATAAACTCTATCTCTCTGTTTGGTGTTTGAATGCTAAAATTCTTGAGGTATCTAACGATTTCTCTTGTCAAGAATTATTTTTTTTGCAGAGAGTACAAACGTCTAAGTCTAGAGTTTGTTTTAGGAGTTTATCTCATGTTTTGAGTTTATTTGGATCTCTATTGTAAATTTTTGTTGTATGGTGATAGCAACAAAAATATTTTTTTGAATTTTCTTAAGTGGATCTTTGTTTTGTCACGAAACCGCCAAAAGGGGAGATTGTTAAGGATTTTGTTTTGGCGAATTTCATGAAAGTGTTTAAGTCTTGAAGATTGAAGATGAAGAAGCTTGGATCATATACCTCAATCTCAAGAAAGAAGAATTCAAAAGGATCAGGTAAGTTTAACTAAACAATATTGGTGATCTGAATACTTCTTATAATGTAGAAACACTTGGATGGATTTTTAATCGCATAAAAATCAAAAACTGGACATGGTATATGTTCAGGATCCGGAACAGGGGACTACAGTCCGGACCCCGAACGTTGGTTGGTTCATGCACAAATCCAGTCCTGAACATCCCTGTTTTGTTCCGGACCCCGAACGTGGAGTTTGCTGAAATCGCATGAACAGTTCGGACCGTAGGATTTCGTTCCGGACCCCGAACCTTGTTTTCTCAGCAATTCTCTGAAAAACAACGACAGTCCTGAACGAGCCTAATCCGGTCCGGACCGTCGTGCGGGTAAAAATCTGTTACAGCCAGTTTTTGATTCTTATCCTCTTCCAATGGTTTCTAACCTATAATTAAACCCTAATTCTATCTTTTAGGGTAATCCATGATAAGTTTTATACTCCGAAAAATGACGAAAAAATATTAACGGAAAAAAACTTATAAGATCCACATATAGAGAAGAAAGGAAATTACTAGATTTAAATCTATGTTTCTTCATCTATATTAATTAATTTGATTCTAGGTTTTCATACTCGGATTTTGAGTAGAATCAAATTAATGAATACTTAGATGCCATTTCCGATCTATCTTTGATCTAAGTATTCGGCGGATCATCACCACCAACAAAACAACGATTTTTCCCCAAAATCGGCGCGTGGATTCGCGTGGCCTTGTGGATTCAAGGTATTACCGCTCTCGTGGATTCGGAGCGAGATACGTTCGTGTGATCGAGACGTACTACCTGGTGGAGACCGTGGATTCGGTCAGACGTCGTGGATTCGACGTTGGATGCCATGGATTCGGCGTTGGACGCAGATCGTGGATTCGAGGCGCGTTGCGGAGCGAGCGGAGAAGATCAACTCGGAGCGTATGGAAAAAGGTTGAGTCGTCTGTGAGTGCGTTATATCACCTTTGTACGTGTTATAATCTTAGTTGATTTCACCGTGTTATCGGTCTCGTGGTTTTTTACTCCTGTGATGGAGTTTTCCACGTAAAAATCTTGCGTGTTATTTTTATTTCCGCATTGGGTTTTTTATTACGCAAAGATTTTTGAGTGTTTATCGTTTACACCTATTCACCCCCCCCTCTAGGTGATTTTTCCCCTATTTAGATCCTTATATTAAGTATAACCCAACAGAGCTGGCTCGTGTTCGGCTCGTTAGCTCGATTAATCAATTCAAAATTAACTCGTTAGCTCGTGGCTCGGCTCGTTAGCTCAGCTCGTTAGCTCGATTAGAAATTAAAATATAAAAAAACTGTTAGGATTTGATTAGATTTGTAGTTAAATCCTAGTTGGATTAAGATTAATATTTAAATCTTAAAAAGATAAGGTTGTTAAGATTTAAATATTAATTAGAATAAAAATCTATTTAGACTAGGATTTGGATAGCTTTTGATGTAAGCTATAAATATAGCATATGTGCTATTATTTGAAGGTGGTGTTAAGGAGATACACCCACGGTGGTGTTAAGGAGATACACCCACGGTGGTGTTAAGGAAGATAGTTACACCTAAGATGGTGGTAATACCCATGGAGGTGGTGGGGGCTAGGATTTAGCCACACCCATATAGTGGTATCCACAGCACGGTGGTGTTAACGTGGGCACACCCATAGAGACGGTGGTGGTGATACCCATGGAGGTGGTGGGGGCTAGAATTTAGCCACACCCATATAGTGGTATCTACACCCACAGTGGTGGTAACACCCAAGGAGGTGGTGGGGGCTAGGATTTAGCCACACCCATAGTTTTCTAGGTTTATAGAAGACGAGAGAAGGGTGAGAGAGATTTATAGAAGACGAGAGAAAGGTGAGAGAGATTCTGGAGGAGGGCTCAGGTTGAAGCTACTCTATTTCAGAAGAGGAGTCGGTGTAATCGGTGTAATTCTTCTCTTGGTTAATGAATCTTATTTCACCCGCATATTTTCTGTTTTGGTTTTCGTCTTTTTGTGGTTGTATTGGTTCCAGTTTTATTGAGAGGACGGGTTTATGATAAAAATCCGATTTGACGTTTCCGCTGCGGAATCCCAACTCTAGGCGGTACCAACGCGGATTGCGGTATCGAGCTAAAGGTTGCGGATTCAGAGAATCTGGTACCGGGGCGAGTACCGGATTTTTTCCAACAAAAACACATTAACATTTAACAGCAAAGAATACAGAAAAAGCTTAATCTACAGCAAATTACAATTATTTACAAGTAAACACAATAATGTAAACTTCTTTACTCTATAACATATTGTTCAAATAAAAAGATATTACCACACAACAATTTAAAATATATTTTACAATAACAAGGATTAACAACAAAAAATAGGCACAGAGAAACCAATGTGCAGCAAATGACAATACCATAATTCATTCAAAATCCACCAAAATTCAACACATTACCAAAATAAAGTTACAATTCAACAAAATAAAATCCACCATTCAAAATCATAGAATTACAAACCCTAATATAATAGTAATACAAACCATAGTCAAATAGTTTAAAATATGTTTCAAGTTTTTTAAGTTAGTAATGAAATGAAAATTATGCAGTCCTTGTTACAATTCATTCCTTCCATTGCTCTTCAATGATTGTTAAGGTTGTCAGCATCCTGAAAAAGATTAAAAAATAATTTATGAATAAAATAATTCTTATTAAATTCAAATGTGAAGATTTTTACCATCCTGAAAAGTATACAACAAAGAGAGCTCTTGTCCACCCCTACTTCCAACCTTTCAAGGCAAAAAACAAAGACAAATTTTAGAAATGTGAACAAGTTAATATTCTTTATATAGCTCATGGCATAACATTCAAATAATTACCTAAAATGAAGTTTAGGTGCTGTTTTCACAAATACTAACATGCAGATTTTCCATCTCAATAATCTCTTGCTGAAAAATTAAATTAAATTATAAATTCAGTATATAATATAAAATAAATGGTAAAAAAAAAAAATATTCAAAATCATTGCATACTTACAAATTTAGATTTCGTAGACTTTCGTGAAGCTCTTATCCAATTTCCAGCACATACTAGAGCATCAACCGTTTTTGGTGCCAATTGGCTTCGGTAGTCATCTAAAACTCTTCCCCCATCATTGAAAGCTGATTCTGAAGCGACAGTGGTAATTGGTATGCTAAAAACATCACGAGCTAACTTGGATAAAACACGAAATTTGATATTATTCATTTTCCACCAACCCAACACATCAAATTTACTAGAGTCGTTATGATCAATCAGAGCACACCCTTCCTCTAAATATATTTCCAAATCTGATTTCTCAGGTTGGGCAAATTAACTGCTTCTTACAAAATCATCAAAATTGTCGTCATCGCTTGCTCTTTGTCTTTTTGCTGAACTTGGATTAATATCGTCACCTGATGTTGTAGTTGAATGGGTTGCTTTACCGCTCATATTTATTTCAGAAATAGAAGAAAAGTGCTCTAAAGCATAGCTATCATAGAGATCAGATAAAGCTTGTTGAACTATCATTATATTTCTTTCCACCTCATTACTTGGATATATTTTCGAAAGCAAAACTTAACCAACAACATCTTGTATCTTGGATCTAAAATTGATGCAATTGCCATTAACAAGGTGCAAGAACCCCAGTATTTATCAAATTTTCTACCATTATTTCAGCCACCTTTCTCAAAAATAATCATCTGATGTAGCTTGTTCAACCACACTTTCTTAACTCGGTAAGTTTCACGAAGGAACTTGTTTGATGTAAGATAATCTGTTGCGGAAAAAATATTGCTCACATTATAGAATGCCTCTAAAAATTTTCTTATCTTTTCATATCTTTCCCATTGATCTTCAGAGGGACACCATCTATAACATGGATCTCTATTTGCATATTCACCAAAACCAATTTATAATGAAAAGCAGCATCAAGCATTTTATATGTTGAGTTCCATCTAGTCGAAATATCACTTGATAACCCTCTTTCTGTAGAGAGACCCAACTGCTTAGCAATTTCACCAAATTTTTGAAGTCGACCAGGAGACTTTCTTGAAGTATTTTACCGACCCCTTATGTCATAATTATTTCAGCAATCTCTTTAAGACCATCTTGAACCATCAAGTTCAAGACATGTGCACAACATCAATATGAAAGCCATGCCCTTGAAGTGAAGCTTGTTTCTCCTTTGGAAGTTCAAATTAAACTTCTAGCTGCCCGTCATTACTTGAAGCCTTATCTAAGGTGATCGTAGTACACTTTATCTTGAATCCCCTAATCTAACAAGCAATCAAAATAGCATCGGAAATAACCAAACCAGTGTGTTGGCTCTAGCTCAATAAAAGTAATGATACGCTTTTACAATTGCCACTCTGAATCTATATAGTGAGCAGTCAAAGTCATATCCCGATTGTTTGGTTGGAACGTCCAACAATCACATGTAAGTGATATTTTATCAACATTTTTCAGTACTTTCTTCATTTCTCCTTTTCTGTATCATAGACTTTTAAGCACTCATTCTTAATAGTGTTTCTACTCACCTTTTGAAAATTAGATTCATGCCTTACACAAGATATTGAAATGTGTTTCAACCATTTGTAAATGGATATTCTGAACTATAATCATCTTGGCCATTATTTTCTCGAATTTTTAAAGATGTCGTAAGATGCAGTAGAGCCACGTGTAGATAGGTGAAATTCTATCTCATTATCTAGAGCTTCACTTGGTGTAAATTGATTACACCTTGACCTTTAGGTTGATTTTTCAAGTAAAACACTCATTGATATGCCTTTTAATTGTGAAGTGGTGCCCGACTTTGGTTTTACATACTTCTTACTACACTATTTGCATTTAATCTTCTCACTACCACTTTATTCTCAAGAATGTTTACTTCTTCAAAATATTCCCAAACCTTAGAAACTTTTTTGCGAATTTTCTTTTCATCTAGTTCATTTTCAATATCTTCGACATCATTATTATCGCTGTCTCATTTTGCTCTTGAGTCACTTGGTTCATTAGTGCAACAACATGCTGATTGTTGAGATAAATGGATGTGGGAAGTTGAGAAGACATAACTAAAAATAAAAAGAGATAAATAAGTACTTACTAACATACTACATACTAAAGTAAAGAACAATAATATGAAAACAAAAAATTATGATCATTCAAAAATGAACTGTGAACTTACTAATTATGATTCATACCTCTAAATTAACTACATACTGTGAAACTTACTTAAAAATATGATTCATACCTCTAAAGAACACACTGTGAACTTACTAATTATGATTCATACCTCTAAAATTACTACATACTTGAACTTACTAATTAAATATATTAATCTCATATTTGATTTATCTGTTTTTCAAATGGTTATGAAAATGCACATGACAATGAACCTTCAATACAGTTTTTGTTAGCAAAGTAGTGTATTCGAGACTTACCCTGTAAATTTGGAATGAATGTTGTCATATAGATGCTTGCTGATTAGCTTCTGACTATTAT
>CM055075.1:4458302-4504807 GCA_029204045.2 Tillandsia leiboldiana
AATACAATACGTCTGTATAATGAAACATCAGTCTCTCCCAGCGCACAAATAATAAGCCAACCTGCTGGCAAAAGCCAGTCCCAAAAGTGAAAGTACAACCGTCTAATGAAAACATGGGTACACCAACAGTCCGGCTAACACGCTCATCCAACCTCGAGAAATCTATCTACTCAGCCGTCCTCTCTCCTCGACCCGCCATGAAAGCCCAGTAGCACCCCAAGAAGACACTGCGAAACAGGGGAAAGAAAATGAGGAAAGAAGAATGGGGGTGAGAACTACAAGTAACCAGTAGCCTCCCCTAGTGGGTTAAAACCTCAAAACTCTGACACGCCCAACTAGGTCTACCAGAGGCAAAAGGGAACAAGGTGGTATGCTAAAAGAATAAGACTCCTGATGAAAAGCTACCACTAGAATGCCTCTAAAATGCCGAGCTAACAGAATAGCTAAAAGTATGCATCAGAAAATAAATGCCTGCCTGAATAACCCAATCTGACCACCAGTAAACACTGGTACTGCCTGCTCAAGCTGTCTCAAGTAACCACTCTCAAATCGGTACTCACTGACCGATAAAAAAGGGTTGGCTCTCACTGGCCAACAACAATAACTGGCACTCACTGGCCGATGTGACAATCGCCTACTCCGGAGTGGCACTCGTGGGAGCGACCCACACGAGGAAAAGTATCTCAGTAACACAAGTATCATAAATCAGCAGGACTGGATCATGACTCTGATCAAAGTGGGGAAACCCATCCACTAAAGAAAGACCCAATCTCAACCCGGTGCAAGATAGACAAACAGTGGGAACTCCATCCACAAGAGGCCTGATACCCAATCTGATGCATAAGAAATCTCCGGTCAACCGCCCAATGTCCGCGGTTGCTGCAATACCCTGCCTGTCCCAAAACCCAAGAACCTGACTACACTATCCCATCCACCTGCTCGCGCACGAGCTGCAAAACCCTGAGCCTCAAATAAAATGAGAAAAGAATAACAAAAAGGGTTTCTCCTATGTCAATTCCAGCATGATAGTGTAGCAGAAAAAGGTGGCCTATCTAGGTGACCATACAAGCATGGAAATGTCCCAAGATGGTATATATAAAATAAAGCAGATATCGATAGGATCTTACCTTGCTGAAGCATGCTGATAAATGCATAAGGACAGTAAATAGGAGATAACCTGTGCCTGTCTATACCTCATGCCCAAGCCCACAATTTATTAATCAGCCTTCTAATCATAGAAGCTACTCCAATGCCTAGTGGGTAATAAAAAGTAGGGGTTCACAACAACACACATGACCATAAACATGTCCCACATATGACATCTGGTCCACCGCCTACTATCCGCGGTAGCCATAATACCCCCAGAAGCTAAAATCCAGGCCCCGGCTACACTATGCCAATCCCCTGCTCAAACCCGAGCAACAAATAGTCACCTGACTAAAGAATAGGGAGAAGAAGCAAATAGGTTTCTTCTAAATCAAATCCCAACATAAAGTGTAGCGATAAGAAATGGCCCTACCAAAATGTCCAAATAAGCCAGCCTATGTCCTCATGAGAGATAGGAGAAAAAGTGACAAATAGTGGTTCTACCAGTGTATCAATTAATAGCTTCATCTGGGTATAATCATCATGCTAAAATCATAGTCCGACCACACCTGTCTATAATCTGCTAATCACCCTCACATAAACCATCCACCCCTGCCTGTCCAGAAGATCCTCAAGTGGAACCCTCCCCCAAGACCGTTTCATAATATCCCAACATGAAAAATACATCCCCCATGCACAGTTAAATGCCAATATGATGTCAATGTAAGCATGTGTAAGTTCCGACCACTAACAAGTTCCACTACAGTCTTTTCCACAGGATAGGCTCATAATTATTTTAGTTAAGCATGCATGTCCATTAGGTGACCATTCAGTATGTCCAATAGAGATGGTCTCTCTAATATTTCTAGTGGGTACATCAGAAAAGGGATATAACAACCACCCACCTGAAAAGCGCAATCCACGTCTCGAAAGTGCCCTCACCCAATAAAAGATCACCTGCCGTGATAACTGCAAAAATTGTACACAGGGGTGTCCAAATTACACACAATAACTCAAGTTATTCCCGATGTCCCAAATCAGCCCCAAAAATGCACTGTTTTCACCTGCGAGATGAACTCAGAAAAATCCAAGAAAATAACCGCTGTGTTCGATCGCGTCGAGCCGGTCGAAGCGAGGTACCTGCATGCTCAAATCCGAGTTTTCCTACACTGAGATATAAATTCTGCAAGGGAACTACCCCAAAGAATTCTGTACAAAAAAACTGTAGCACCAAACACTGAAAATAATGCCTTTTCACCTTCAGGAAAAATCCAGAAAAATCCAGGAAAATTCTAGGATGCTCCTTGCGATGTGTAAATGCAAAACGCCTCTTGGAACGTCTCAATCCGATGCCGGTTGCGGAGATATCGCTGAAATACTACGGTGCTATCCAAAAACTCCGCAATAGAAAGTGGGTCAAATGAGAAGCTAAAAAACTCCATGAAAATCTAGGAAATAGGGGGGGCTCAAAAACACGATAGTTGAAGCCCTACCTGTCGTGAAGCCAACGGCGCAAAAATCACAGAAAAAGAAGCTCCGGGTAGGCCGGGGGAGCTCGTGCACCGAAAAGCTACGGAAATGAAACAACGAAGAAGAAACGTCGCGCCGCGCCCAGTAAAAATCAAAATCTCAAAAATCCGTGCCGTCGAAAAATCCAAAACTTGACTGGCGAAATCCTCTCTTCATGAAGAACAACCTTTCTTCACAACCCCCTTCGAGCAGAGGGCTCGAAGTGGTCGAAAATCCCCAATGAAGAGCCCTCGGTTTGCAACAATGAGAATCCAAAACCAACAATTTACAAAATGCCCGATGTGTCCCGAAACAGGAAACACCGAAAAGGCCCACTCCGAGAGCGCCACGTGGTCCACCCCGCATCGCTGTCCCGTGCGCCAACGCCTCGGGATTCGCGCCCACGTGCGCGCGTGTCACGCCCCGGGTGTAAACCAGAACCCAGGCCCGTCCACAGATCCGCCGTGCATGCGGTATTTCCCGCATACACGAAGCGTCGGTAACCTGCTCAGATAAGAGATGATAATAAAAGAGCATAAAGTCAGAGCTGAACTAAACTACTGTATCTCAGACAGAAGCTGGAAGTAAATAAAGTACAACTGTAAAATAAATACAAACATCTCTCCCAGCTCACCACAATATACAACTAGCTGGCAAAAGCGAGACCCAAAAGAAAACATAAAAGAACTGTCTGAGAAAACCAGGTACACCAAAAACTCCAGCTATATCTCTCGGGTGGCTCGCTATCTAATCCGCAATCCTCTTACCTCGATCAGCTGCTAACGGCCCAGCAACTCCCACAGAGGACTCTGCAAAACAAGGGGGAGAAAGGAACAAGGAACAGACAAAGGGGGGTAAGTACTACCATAAAATAGCAGCCTCCCCTAGTGGGTAAAGCCTCAACTCAGACATGCCCACCAGGTCAACCAGAGGCAAAAAGAGAAGAAAAAAGGGGGAAAAGCTAAGTATGCCAACTGATAAGTGCAATCCCCTAATATGCCTCTACATGTCAAACTCATAAGAATGGAAAGGTATGCATCAGTGTCTAGAAGCCTGCCTAAATAACCCAATCCGACCACCAGTAGATACTGGTACTGCCTGCTCTGCTGTCGAACTCAAGAACTCAGTATGGTGCCCGGCGCTCGGCACGGTGTAAAGCCTACTCCGGAGTGGCACTCGAGGGGAGCGACCCACACGAGTAAAGTATCACTGTCATCAGTATCACAAGTATCTCTGTATCAAGCCTCTCTGTAACCAATGTCTCACAATAGCAGGACTGGATCAAGACTATGATCAAAGTGGGAAACTCCGTCCACTAACAAAACCCCGATCTGATGCAATAGTAACAACCCGGTCAACCACCCAAGATCCGCGGTCACCGCAATAACCCACAACCCACAATTGGGTAAAATAATCAAGATCCGGTCAACCGCCTACTGTCCGCGGTTGCCGCAGTGACCCACAATCCAACATCAAGTACACCCTGTCTCTGACCCTAAGGTCCCAGCTACACTATCCCAAACCTCTGCTCGAACCCGAGCAACATGACTCAAAAGTCTAAATAAAAAAGAGAAAGAAAGCAATCATGGTTTCTCCTAAGTCAGATCCCAAAAGATAGTACAGCAGTAAAAGGTGACATAATTAAGTGACCCGTTTAATCATGCATTGTCTCAATATTTTGTCCATTTTCCAAGAATAATCAGTTTAAAGGATAAAGGCTAAGGTGACAGTCACATATGAACAATCATCCATTTTACAGTCCTCAATTTATATTCTGCCCCTAAACATGCGGTCCTGAATAATTAAGCGATCAATTAAAGTAAACATGCTACCACAAATTCCACATGGATCCAATAACCATTAAATAATTTCCCTAAGGCATGCAAGACTACCAATCAATAAGTTAGCATCAACAAATCAGGGGAATTCTGACATCCCTAGTGGGCATACCAAAGGAGAGGAGTACAACAACCACCCACCTGAAGTGCTAACAGTCCGGATCCGTACAGCTGAAAATACCAAAAACTCCAATCCTGTGCTCCAACAAGTTCAGCACACCCGTACTACTCCTGGTACAATACAAGGTCCACTAAATACACTAAGGCTCCCAATTATTGCTCTTATTAACACATACAACATCTGTCCCAAAACTGTTAAATTATCACCTGCAGAAAGTGCCCAGGAAATTCCAAGAAAAATATCACAGCGATCCTCGCGTCGATAGCTTCGCAACGGCACCTTGCACGCCCAAATCTGAGTTCGGTAAGTCAAGATATAAATTCGGCAAGGGGGCACAAACATACAAAAATCTGTGCTAAAAACTGTGCACTGTTCACTGAGAAAACAGTGATTTTCACCTCGAAATAATCCTCTGGAAAATCCAAGAAAAATACGACCGCGTTCCTTGCGATCCGTAGATGAAAAAGTTGTACAAGCTCGTTTCCGTCTGACGCTCGTGCGTGAAGATATGGCCAAAATACCTCAGGGCTGTCAAGGAAATCCACACAGGAAAAGGGGTCACTATTTGCCTCGGGATCCGTGCCAAAACCTCGAAACGGGAAAGTGCGACCAAAATGAAAGATGAAGTCCTACCTCTTAGGAGTCTTTCGGCGCAAGAATCACTGCAAAATGATCTCGGGGTAGCCCAGGGGAGCTAAAACACTGTCGCTGCGCCGAAGAAGAACCCAGGAATGCAACGTCGCGCCGCGCCGTAAAATGGGGAACCTCGGGATTCGAGCCTCCTAAAATCCTAGAACTTGGCAGGAAGATCAAGGGTTAAGAGGTGAACAATTCTCCTTAAGTTGGCTCGGGTGATGATGCTCGGTTTGAGAGAAAAGAGCCAAAGAAGGAGGCTCGAGCAGGTATTTATAGTGCTGGAGAAACAATTGCAAAAATACCCATTATGTCCAGGTTTCGGGCGCCAGAAATTTTTCGGGCGGCTACAGTAATGGGCCCGGCCCATTACTGTTCAAGCCCGAAACGCTGCGGGCCGGCCACGTAGCCCACTACACTGGATTCCTGGGCCGCGCTGCACCCGGCGCACCTGCGCCAGCCAGTGGCGTCGCGCCACGTGGCCCCGGCACTCCGTGCACCGCGCACGTCGCACCGTGCACCGCGCACGTCGCGACTGCCCCGGCCGTACGGCCACCTGCCCCGCCGTACGGCCACCTGCCCCGGTCACCAACTCCACCGGTTGCGTGGACCGGTAGCACAACACCGAACCAACCACCTCATGCCACGTGTCCACCCGGTCTACCGTGCACCCGGGACCAAATTCCGTGGACCGCGTCTGCAGCACCGGCCAACCGAAAAGCGCCACGTGGCCCGCCCCCGGCGCACGACCTCCGCGGTGGACCGCGCTCCTGCCCGCGCCCTCAGTCGCCTGCCCGCGGCCGCTAAACGCCTGCCCGAGGCTACGCCGCCGCCCGCCGACGCTGCCCGCCGCCGCCGGCGATCGCCGGAGACACTGTTCCAGCGTGAACAGTACCCGCAAGCTCAAAAACAGTAAGTAAATAGCCCTTCTTGACCGTTTTCGCGCGCTGATTCCAAAAACGGCGTCCATTTTGCCAAAATCCACTTCCAAAATTTGCCGGAGGCTCCCGGAAAGTTATTTTTGATCCGAATTTCGCGCCGAATCCAAATTTGATATCCAAATTGCGCGGAAACACCACTAAACATCCGACGGGGTCTCCCGGTTACCCACGTGATCCATTTGAAGCCCCGAGTTCATTACTTGTGTCCAAATTGGCGCACGAACACCGCCGGGATGCCCCATAGGCTTCCAGAAGCTGCTGGTGACACTGTAGAAGCCCTGCAAAGATCCGGGTCACCGCAGCGCGCGTCGCCGCTGCCGCGCCCACGCCGCGCACGCACCCCGAGGTACCGACTTCCTGCTCCGTGGACCGGGTCCACAACACCAACGAATCAAAATCTGCGACGTGTCCTACAGTCGGTCCACCGTGCACCCAAATTATTCCATGGACCACGCCACTTGAACCCTCCACTCAGCGGCCGCCACGTGCCCCCCGCACTGGTGCACGCCGGTGCCGTGGACCGCGCGCCTGCCCGCGCCCCTGCGCGCCTGCCCGCGGCCCTGTGTGCTTGCCCGCGGCCGCGCGCCGCCTGCCCGAGGCACTCCGCCGCCTACCGCCGCCGCCCGCCGCCGCCGACCGTCGCCGAAATCACTGTTCCGGCCAGTGAACAGTAATATACTGTAGCAAGCTCCGATAAATACAAGTAAATAGCCCATCTTGACCGTTTTCGCGCGGTGATTCCAAATCCGGCGTCCATTTTGCCAAATTCCAATCCTATAAATTGCCGGAGACTCCCGAAAAGGTATTTTTAATCCGAATTTCGCGCTGAGCCTAAATTTGACATCCAATCTGCGCGTAAACTCCTCTAAACATCCGACGGGGTCCCCCTATTACCCACGTGATCCATTTTAAGCCCCGAGTCCATCACTTGTGTCCAAATTGGCGCACGAACACCACCGACATGCCACGTAGGCTTCCAGAAGCTGCTGGTCACACTGTAGAAGCCCTGCAAAGATCCGGGTCACCACATCCTCCCCCACTAAAAGAAAGTTTCATCCTCGAAACTAAAGCAACTCCCAAGGAGTCTTAGAAACCAGGGGTCAAAACTCAACACCGCCGTCTCCAGCTTCCAAGTCACCTATCACTCCCCGTGATTACTCCTCAGCAACAACATCAGCAATAACCAGAACGACATAGCCCGATTGCGCAATTCCCTCACCTCACGAGCCAGAATTCTCAACGGGCGTCCCTCGTACTCCAAACTCTCACAGACCTCAAAAGGAACGAGTCAATCACGGGCGAGGGGTCCAAAGCATAACACTCCTGAGCTGAGACGCAGAAAAACCTCAAAAACTCCAACAAAAGACCGGGGAAAAGGAACGAACAGCCCGAGCAACACGCTCTAAAATCACTCCCAAGAGCCAACTCAACCAAAGCGACCCGAAACACATCCACACAAACACGTGCACCGAAAAGGGGCCCTAACAAGCAGGGGTTCACACTCGGTCGCCCTCGAAACTCAACCACCCAAGTGGATTGCTCAGCCGCAGCCTCTCATCAAAAGGGATCCTCTGGGACACAAACTCAAACCCTGTACACCAGAATGGCCCCACACAGCGCCAGCTATAGAATCGTAAAACTCAACCCCAAAAGCTCTTATGCTCCAGGTATCCGCCACCACAGTGGCTTTGTCGGGGTGATACTGGATGCTCAACAAAATCCAGTGGTAGCTCTACAGCCACTATGGGAGGTATCACAATAACTCGCAAATCCATCTCCCACCACTGACTAGGTTAAAATCGGCGCTGGTACCAATCTCATCATCCGCTCGTCAAGCTCTGCTGGCACCATCCGGTCCAAAAGCTCCTCACCCCAACAATAACCGTCGATCTCGGCCAGTCTTAAATAGCATCCTTTTTGGCCGGATTTCCACTGCCGCCCCTACGGCTAGAATATGTAATCCAGGAAGATGTGCTCTCAAAGCTAAACTCGTACCACAACGACTTGGCATAGAGCTTCTTCCCCACAGACCTTATCACATCATCTACAATGCTTCACAAGCTCAAAATCATTCGGGGAGGGGGTAAAACCGAAATATCCCTGGAGAATGCCACTATCAAACCGATCAAGTCCAACTGAAACACAGAATTCTTCAATCTTAACGGCAACAGGGCATTAGTCATTCCATTGGCCTCACTGTACTCATAATGCCCCTATCGTGTTCTGAACACCATCTCGACAAAGTCCTCGGCTGCCTAATTCTAAGTAGGTACTCGCGTCATACAATAACTGCCGGAATATAGCTCCATCAAAAGGTCCTAAATAATACCTGGACCTGCCTGGGCTCCAATCCCGAAGGGCTCTCACCGTCGTGTATCAACGACGTGGCACGAGGTCAAACAGACCCTCTATCCATCAAATCCACGCACCTATGACATCAACTCCCGCAGCTCTAAAGGCGATATCCAATGAGGTGCTACTGAAGTTGGCGCGGTTTCCAGAACCACGTCAATCACAATCTTAATCTCCCTCTCCAGCGGCATAATCATCGGCTCAGATGGACTCACACCCGGGATCTCACGAGCAATTGGGATATCCTTAAGACCCGCTGCCGCCGTAGGCACCTCTCGCACTGTCGCTGTAACCTATGTGTTCTAATAGTCTCAACAAACAAAATGCCTTCCAATATCTGCCTCGCAGAAAAACAAAGTCCTTTCTCTCAGCAGTCAAACATCCTGTGGCACTATGCCAACCGATCCCAAGCACTGGGTCAAAACACTGAACTGCCACAAATACCAATAAGTCTGCCGGCATAACTCACGGCCTCTGCTGCACTGGACATGATCCACCAGCCTCCCCTACCTGCACAATGCCAACAGTAACCTGTACCTCAAGTGCATGTGGTAACGACTCTACCTCTAGTCCATGCAGGAATGCAACATGCCCTAACTCCGACTGCTGGGATGAAATCACACCTGCGACAACTCAATCCACTACCATGGCGCCCTCCAACCGGGCGGCACAGATTCATCCGCTCGATGCAAGTGGTCGTCACTCAGCCTGCCAAAGTATACCTTGACCGATAACAAAGGGGGCACGACCTCTGTCCCTGCTCACACTGAGGCGACGAATAAGGTCTCTCGCAGACAGCCAATCCACGCTACCGCTGCGCCACTCTGATAAAAGGGTTGATGCTGTCATCGGGGTCTACCCAACCTCTGACGTCTCAGACATCCACCTGGATATCATCGTCATACGACCAAGCACAATTGATTCATGCAATTCCTTATACAATTATCCCTACTAAGCTCGCCCCTCAATCACATATATTGCACCCCAAACATGCTAGTTATCAATCACACAGGGTAACATCCCCTTTGGGTAAGCTTTACATAATTCCATCCACAAGGATATCCACCATCCTGGAAGGGAAAATGAAAATGTCTCTGCCGGTCGATCTATCCTCCATCATCTGGCATCAAGCGCCTCAATCCAGAACTTGCCTCTGGCAGCAGATCCCGATCCAAAAGAACTGCAGCTCCCAGCTCCATAAACACTGCCTCCACCATCGAAGCACCCCGAAATCCCAACCTGCAAGAGAGGGTTCGAATAAACAGAAAGGTATCCTGGCGCAATCCACCCTCAGCCACGCATATCCTATGCGCCTCGTCCCTCAAATCATAGAGCGCGCAGTTCGACAACTGCGTAAACCCTTTGACACCAGGAGGCTGTCAAATAGTCTCTCCATCACCACCAACCACGATCCTACCCCAAGAGGCTCCAAACTTAATCCTATGAATCGGGATGGTTTATCTGCCGAAACTGACTCAACTGATCATTGGTGTCCCATAGCTCATCAGCTGTCAATTATCCATCCTGCCTCGACGCCTCGGCACTAAACATTGGCACAGAGGGGGCTACTCACTCCATCGGTACCACAGAAATCCCTGCCCCTAAGGATACTGCAACCAGGGGGTCTCAGAAGGAAGCACTGTCGAGCTGCCCGCTGCTCCGACACCGGTGTCACAAAACCAGATGCTCGCTCACTCTGCCGCTGATAAGCCTCTGACAATCCTATCATCTGGGTCCGGAGCTCTCTGACTCCAATCTGGTATCCGGCCCGAAAATACTAGCTCAGACCCAACTGCTGCACCAAAGTGCACCCGTGTCAGGGCCCAAAGTCGGGGAGACACCGCTCGCCACGACAAACCGCAAATCAGCACACCCCAAACACTCGACCCAATCTAGCGAAAGTCAAAGACATCCCTCTATTTCTGTAACCTTATATTGTCTGCAGCCAACATAACAGTCCCACAGAAATAGAATATGTCGATCCCTCTTCACTCACAGGAAGAGTCAAACAAATAAATCGTCGACTTTCGCAAAATGTCGCGTCCCTCGCGCCCTATCATCCTAGGGTCCGCTAAAAGCCTAGGGTTTCCTAAGTCCCAACTGACCTATCCCTAAGCTCTGATACCAACTAATCTGTCACGCCCCGGGTGAAAACCAGAACCCGGGCCAGTCCACAGATCCGCCGTGCACACGGTATTTTCCGTGTACACGAAGCGCCAAAAACCTGCTCAGATACAAGAGATGATAATAAAAGAGCAATAAAAACAGAGCTGAATTAAAGCTAATACATCTCAGACTGAAGCTGAAAATAAAATACAATACGTCTGTATAAATGATACATCAGTCTCTCCCAGCGCACAAATAATAAATACAACCTGCTGGCAAAAGCCAGTCCCAAAAGTGAAAGTACAACAGTCTGAGGAAAAACATGGGTACACCAACAGTCCAGCTAACACGCTCATCCTGCCTCGAGATCTATCTACTCAGCCGTCCTCTCTCCTCGGCCCGCCACTGAAAGCCCAGTAGCACCCGCAGAAGACACTACGAAACAAGGGGAAAGAAAAAGAGGAAAGAAGAATGGGGGTGAGAACTACTAGTAAACCAGTAGCCTCCCCTAGTGGGTAAAACCTCAAACTCTGACACGCCCACTAGGTCTACCAGAGGCAAAAGGGAACAAAGGTGGTATGCTAAAAAGAATAAGACTCCTGATGAAAAGCTACCACTAGAATGCCTCTAAAATGCCGAGCTAACAGAATAGCTAAAAGTATGCATCAGAAAATAAATGCCTTCCTGAATAACCCAATCTGACCACCAGTAAACACTGGTACTGCCTGCTCAAGCTGTCTCAAGTAACCACTCGCAAATCGGTACTCACTGACCGATAAAAACGGTTGGCTCTCACTGGCCAACAACAATAACTGGCACTCACTGGCCGATGTGACAATCGCCTACTCCGGAGTGGCACTCGTGGGGAGCGACCCACACGAGGAAAAGTATCTCAGTAACACAAGTATCATAAATCAGCAGGACTGGATCATGACTCTGATCAAAGTGGGAAAACCCATCCACTAAAGAAAGACCCGATCTCAACCCGGTGCAAGATAGACAAACAGTGGGAACTCCATCCACAAGAGGTCTGATACCCAATCTGATGCATAAGAAATCTCCGGTCAACCGCCCAATGTCCGCGGTTGCCGCAATACCCTGCATGTCCCAAAACCCAAGAACCTGACTACACTATCCCATCCACCTGCTCGCGCATGAGCTGCAAATACCCTGAGCCTCAAATGAAAGGAGAAAAGAATAACAAAAAGGGTTTCTCCTATGTCAATTCCAGCATGATAGTGTAGCAGAAAAAGGTGGCCTATCTAGGTGACCATACAAGCATGCAAATGTCCCAATATGGTATATAAAAAATAAAGCAGATATCGATAGGATCTTACCTTGCTGAAGCATGCCGATAAATGCATAAGGACAGTAAATAGGAGATAACCTGTGCCTATCTATACCTCATGCCCAAGCCCACAATTTATTAATAAGCCTTCTAATCATAGAAGCTACTCCAATGCCTAGTGGGTAATCAAAAGTAGGGGTTCACAACAACACCCATGACCACAAACATGTCCCACATATGACATCTGGTCCACCGCCTACTATCTGCGATAGCCATAATACCCCAGAAGCTAAAATCCAGGCCCCGGCTACACTATGCAAATCCCCTGCTCAAACCCGAGCAACAAATAGTCACCTGACTAAAGAATAGGGGGAGAAGAAGCAAATAGGTTTCTTCTAAATCAAATCCCAACATAAAGTGTAGCGATAAGTAATGGCCCTACAAAATGTCCAAATAAGCCAGCCTATGTCCTCATGAGAGATAGGAGAAAAAGTGACAAATAGTGGTTCGACCAGTGTATCAATTAATAGCTTCATCTGGGTATATTCATCATGCTAAAATCATAGTCCGAGCACACCTGTCTATAATCTGCTAATCACCCTCACATAAACCATCCACCCCTGCCTGTCCAGAAGATCCTCAAGTGGAACCCTCCCACAAGACGTTTCATAATATCCCAACATGAAAAATACTTCCCCCATGCACAGTTAAATGCCAATATGATGTCTATGTAAGCATGTGTAAGTTCCGACCACTAACAAGTTCCACTACAGTCTTTTCCACAGGATAGGCTCATAATTATTTTAGTTAAGCATGCATGTCCATTAGGTGACCATTCAGTATGTCCAATAGAGAGGGTCTCTCTAATATTCCTAGTGGGTACATCAGAAAAGAGGGATATAACAACCACCCACCTGGAAAAGCGCAATCCACGTCTCGAAAGTGCCCTCACCCAATAAAAGATCACCTGCCGTGATAACTGCAAAAATTGTACACTGGGATGTCCAAATTACACACAATAACTCAAGTTATTCGATGTCCCAAAATCAGCCCCAAAAATGCACTGTTTTCACCTGCGAGATGAACTCAGAAAAATCCAAGAAAATAACCGCTGCGTTCGTCGCGTCGAACCGGTCGAAGCGAGTACCTGCACGCTCAAATTCGAGTTTCCTACACTGAGATATAAATTCTGCAAGGGAACTACCCCAAAGAATTCGGAACAAAAAAACTGTAGCACCAAACATTGAAAATAATGCCTTTTCACATTCAGGGAAAATCCAGAAAAATCCAGGAAAATTCGAGGATACTCCATACGATGTGTAGATGCAAAACGCCTTTTGGCACGTCTCAATCCGATGCCCGGTTGCGGAGATATCGCTGAAATACTACGGTGCTATCCAAAAACTCCGCAATAGAAAGTGGGTCAAAGAGAAGCTCGAAAAACTCCATGAAAATCTCGGAAATCGGGGGATCTCAAAACAAGATAGTTGAAGCCCTACCTGTCGTGAAGCCAACGGCGCAAAAATCACAGAAAAAGAAGCTCCGGGTAGGCCGGGGTAGCTCGTGCACCAAAAAGCGACGGAAAAGAACACCGAAGAAGAAACGTCGCGCTGCGCCGGTAAAAATCAAAATCTCAAAATCCGTGCCGTCGAAAAATCCGAAACTTGACGGGCGAAATCCTCTCTTCATGAAGAACAACCCTTCTTCACAACCCCCTTCGAGCAGAGGGCTCAAAGGGGTCGAAAATCCCCAATGAAGAGCCCTCGGTTTGCAACAATGAAGAAATCCAAAACCAACAATTCACAAAATGCCCGATGTGTCCCCAAAACAGGAAACACCGAAAAGGCCCACTCCGAGAGCGCCACGTGTCCACCCCGCACCGCTGTCCCTTGTGCCAATGCCTCGGGATTCGCGCCCACGTGCGCGCGCGTCACCGCTGCCGCGCCCACGCCGCGCACGCACCCCGAGGTACCGACTTCCTGCTCCGTGGACCGGGTCCACAACACCAACAAATCAAAATCTGCCACGTGTCCTACAGTCGGTCCACCGTGCACCCAAATTATTCCGTGGACCGCGCCACTTGAACCCTCCACTCAGTGGCCGCCACGTGCCCCCCGCACTGGTGCACGCCGGTGCCGTGGACCGCGCGCCTGCCCGCGCCCCTGCGCGCCTGCCCGCGGCCCTGTGCGCCTGCCCGCGGCCGCGCGCCGCCTGCCCGAGGCACTCCGCCGCCTACCGCCGCCGCCCGCCGCCGCCGGCCGTCGCCGGAATCACTGTTCCGGCCAGTGAACAGTAATATACTGTAGCAAGCTCCGATAAATACAAGTAAATAACCCATCTTGACCGTTTTTGCGCGCTGATTCCAAATCCGGCGTCCATTTTGCCAAATTCCAATCCTATAAATTGCCGGAGGCTCCCGAAAAGGTATTTTTAATCCGAATTTCGCGCTGAGCCTAAATTTGACATCCAATCTGCGCGTAAACTCCTCTAAACATCCGACGGGGTCCCCCGATTACCCACGTGATCCATTTTAAGCCCCGAGTCCATCACTTGTGTCCAAATTGGCGCACGAACACCGCCGACATGCCACGTAGGCTTCCAGAAGCTGCTCGTCACACTGTAGAAGCCCTGCAAAGATCCGGGTCACCACATCCTCCCCCACTAAAAGATAGTTTCGTCCTCGAAACTAAAGCAACTCCCAAGGAGTCTCAAAAACCAGGGGTCAAAACTCAACACCGCCGTCTCCAGCTTCCAAGTCACCTATCACTCCCCGTGATTACTCCTCAGCAACAACATTAGCAATAACCAGAACGACATAGCCCGATTGCGCAATTCCCTCACCTCACGAGCCAGAATTCGCAACGGGCGTCCCTCGTACTCCAAACTCTCACAGACCTCAAAAGGAACGAGTCAATCACGGGCGAGGGGTCCAAAGCATAACACTCCTGAGCTGAGACGCAGAAAAACCTCAAAAACTCCAACAAAAGACCGGGGAAAAGGAACGAACAGCCCGAGCAACACGCTCTAAAATCACTCCCAAGAGCCAACTCAACCAAAGCGACCCGAAACACATCCACACAAACACCTGCACCGAAAAGGGGCCCTAACAAGCAGGGGTTCACACTCGGTCGCCCTCGAAACTCAACCACCCAAGTGGATTGCTCAGCCGCAGCCTCTCATCAAAAGGGATCCTCCGGGACACAAACTCAAACCCTATACACCAGAATGGCCCCACACAGCGCTAGCTATAGAATCGTAAAACTCAACCCCAGAAGCTCTTATGCTCCAGGTATCCGCCACCACAGTGGCTCTGTCGGGGTGATACTGGATGCTCAACAAAATCCAATGGTAGCTCTACAGCCACTATGGGAGGTATCACAATAACTCGCAAATCCATCTCACACCACTGACTAGGTTAAAATCGGCGCTGGTACCAATCTCATCATCCGCTCGTCAAGCTCTGCTGGCACCATCCGGTCCAAAAGCTCCTCACCCCAACAATAACCGTCGATCTCGGCCAGTCTTAAATAGCATCCTTTTTGGCGAGATTTCCACCGCCGCCCCTACGGCTAGAATATGTAATCCAGGAAGATGTGCTCTCAAAGCTAAACTCGTACCACAACGACTTGGCATAGAGCTTCTTCCCCACAGACCTTATCACATCATCTACAATGCTTCACAAGCTCAAAATCATTCGGGGAGGGGGTAAAACCGAAATATCCCTGGAGAATGCCACTATCAAACCGATCAAGTCCAACTGAAACACTGAATTATTCAATCTTAGCGGCAACAGGGCATTAGTCATTCCATTGGCCTCACTGTACTCATAATGCCCCTATCGTGTCCTGAACACCATCTAGACAAAGTCCTGGGCTGCCTAATTCTAAGTAGGTACTTGCGTCATACAATAACTGCCGGAATATAGCTCCATCAAAAGGTCCTAAATAATACCTGGACCTGCCTGGGCTCCAATCCCAAAGGGCTCTCACCGTCGTGTATCAACGACGTGGCACGAGGTCAAACAGACCCTCTATCCATCAAATCCACGCACCTATGACATCAACTCCCGCAGCTCTAAAGGCGATATCCAATGAGGTGCTACTGAAGTTGGTGCGGTTTCCAGAACCACGTCAATCACAATCTTAATCTCCCTCTCCAGCGGCATAATCATCGGCTTAGATGGACTCACACCTGGGATCTCACGAGCAATAGGGATATCCTTAAGTCCCGCTGCCGCCGTAGGCACCTCTCACACTGTCGCTGTAACCTATGTGTTCTAATAGTCTCAACAAACAAAATGCCTTCCAATATCTGCCTCGCAGAAAAACAAAGTCCTTTCTCTCAGCAGTCAAACATCCTGTGGCACTATGCCAACCGATCCCAAGCACTGGGTCAAAACACTGAACTGCCACAAATACCAATAAGTCTGCCGGCATAACTCACGGCCTCTGCTGCACTGGACATGATCCACCAGCCACCCCTACCTGCATAATGCCAACAGTAACCTGTACCTCAAGTGCATGTGGTAACGACTCTACCTCTAGTCCATGCAGGAATGCAACATGCCCTAACTCCGACTGCTGGGATGAAATCACACCTGCGACAACTCAATCCACTACCGTGGCGCCCTCCAACCGGGCGGCACAGATTCATCCGCTCGATGCAAGTGGTCGTCACTCAGCCTGCCAAAGTATACCTTGACCGATAACAAAGGGGGCACGACCTCTGTCCCTGCTCACACTGAGGCGACGAATAAGGTCTCTCGCAGACAGCCAATCCACGCTATCGCTGCGCCACTCTGATAAAAGGGCTGATGCTGTCATCGGGGTCCACCCAATCTCTGACGTCTCAGACATCCACCTGGATATCATCGTCATACCTTGCTGAAGCTTGCCGATAAATGCATAAGGACAGTAAATAGGAGATAACCTGTGCCTGTCTATACCTCATGCCCAAGCCCACAATTTATTAATCAGCCTTCTAATCATAGAAGCTACTCCAATGCCTAGTGGGTAATCAAAAGTAGGGGTTCACAACAACACCCATGACCACAAACATGTCCAACATATGACATCTGGTCCACCGCCTACTATCCGCGGTAGCCATAATACCCCAGAAGCTAAAATCCAGGCCCCGGCTACACTATGCCAATCCCCTGCTCAAACCCGAACAACAAATAGTCACCTGACTAAAGAATAGGGGGAGAAGAAGCAATAGGTTTCTTCTAAATCAAATCCCAACATAAAGTGTAGCGATAAGAAATGGCCCTACAAAATGTCCAAATAAGCCAGCCTATGTCCTCATGAGAGATAGGAGAAAAAGTGACAAATAGTGGTTCGACCAGTGTATCAATTAATAGCTTCATCTGGGTATAATCATCATGCTAAAATCATAGTCCGGACCACACCTGTCTATAATCTGCTAATCACCCTCACATAAACCATCCACCCCTGCCTGTCCAGAAGATCCTCAAGTGGAACCCTCCCACAAGACGTTTCATAATATCCCAACATGAAAAATACTTCCCCATGCACAGTTAAATGCCAATATGATGTCAATGTAAGCATGTGTATGTTCCGACCACTAACAAGTTCCACTACAGTCTTTTCCACAGGATAGGCTCATAATTATTTTAGTTAAGCATGCATGTCCATTAGGTGACCATTCAGTATGTCCAATAGAGAGGGTCTCTCTAATATTCCTAGTGGGTACATCAGAAAAGAGGGATATAACAACCACCCAACTGGAAAAGCGCAATCCACGTCTCGAAAGTGCCCTCACCCAATAAAAGATCACCTGCCGTGATAACTGCAAAAATTGTACACAGGGGTGTCCAAATTACACACAATAACTCAAGTTATTTGATGTCCCAAAATCAGCCCCAAAAATGCACTGTTTTCACCTGCGAGATGAAACTCAGAAAAATCCAAGAAAATAACCGCTACGTTCGTCGCGTCGAGCCGGTCGAAGCGAGTACCTGCACGCTCAAATCCGAGTTTCCTACACTGAGATAAAAATTCTGCAAGGGAACTACCCCAAAGAATTCTGTACAAAAAAACTTTAGCACCAAACACTGAAAATAATGCCTTTTCACCTTCGGGGAAAATCCAAGAAAATACAGGAAAATTCGAGGATGCTCCTTACGATGTGTAGATGCAAAACACCTTTTTGGAACGTCTCAATCCGATGCCCGGTTGCGGAGATATCGCTGAAATACTATGGTGCTATCCAAAAACTCCGCAATAGAAAGTGGGTCAAAGAGAAGCTCGAGAAACTCCTTGAAAATCTCGGAAATATGGGGAGATCAAAACACGATAGTTGAAGCCCTACCTGTCGTGAAGCTAACGGCGCAAAAATCACAGAAAAAGAAGCTCGGGGTAGGCCGGGGGAGCTCGTGCACCGAAAAGCGACGGAAAGGAACACCGAAGAAGAAACGTCGCGCCGCGACGGTAAAAATCAAAATCTCGAAATCCGTGCCGTCGAAAAAAATCCGAAACTTGACGGGCGAAATCCTCTCTTCATGAAGAACAACCCTTCTTCACAACCCCCTTCGAGCAGAGGGCTCGAAGGGGTCGAAAATCCCCAATGAAGAGCCCTCGGTTTGCAACAATGAAGAAATCCAAAACCAACAATCACAAAATGCCCGATGTGTCCCCAAAACAGGAAACACCGAAAAGGCCCACTCCGAGAGCACCACGTGTCCACCCCGCACCGCTGTCCGTGCGCCAACTCCTCGGGACTCGCGCCCACGTGCGCTAGCGCGTCGCCGCCTGCCGCGCCCACGCCGCGCACGCGCCTCGAGGACCGACTTCCTGCTCCGTGGACCGGGTCCACAACACCAACGAATCAAAATCTGCCACGTGTCCTATAGTCGGTCCACCGTGCACCCAAATTATTCCGTGGACCGCGCCACTTGAACCCTCCACTCAGCGGCCGCCACGTGCCCACCCGCACTGGTGCACGCCGGTGCCGTGGATCACGCGCGCCTGCCCGCGCCCCTGCGCGCCTTGCCCGCGGCCGCGCGCCGCTGCCCGAGGCACTCCGCCGCCTACCGCCGTCCGCGCGCCGCCGCCAGGCCGTCGCCGGAATCACTGTTACAGGCCACGTGAACAGTAATATACTGTAGCAAGCTCCGATAAATACAAGGTAAATAACCCATCTTGACCGTTTTTGCGCGCTGATTCCAAATCCGGCGTCCATTTTGCCAATTCCAATCCTATAAATTGCCGGAGGCTCCCGAAAAGGTATTTTTAATCCGAATTTCGCGCTGAGCCTAAATTTGACATCCAATCTGCGCGTAAACTCCTCTAAACATCCGACGGGGTCCCCCCGATTACCCACGTGATCCATTTTAAGCCCCGAGTCCATCACTTGTGTCCAAATTGGCGCACGAACACCGCCGACATGCCACGTAGGCTTCCAGAAGCTGCTGGTCACACTGTAGAAGCCCTGCGAAGATCCGGGTCACCACAGTTTCCACGTATATCTCGGTGTTGTGTTGTTTTTTATTTCCGCATTGGTTTTTATTTTGCCCTGAGATTGGTTTTATAAGTATTACACCTATTCACCCCCCCCTCTAGTTGTTTGATAGTACCTATTAGATCCTTATGGATCCTTAATATATAAAAACCAACACTATAGATCTTACTTGCAGGTTAGTCGCTTTGTCTGTGTTGGGAGTCCCGTGCAGGCGGCGGATCTGTTGGCGAGCACGGGTGGCAGTTTCGACCGCGGGGCGTGACACGTGTGCACCTTGGTGCAGCAGTTGGGTCTGAGCTGGTGTTTCGGGCCGGACTGACTGGGGACTGTTCCGGACTGGAGTTCCGCATGAACTCAACTATGTTCGGGGTCCGGACTGGAATGCCCTGATCCGGATCCTGAACACTCAACTTGTCCAGTTTTTTTATTTTTATGCAATAGAAAATATTCCAAGTGTTTCTAAACTACAAGAATGTATTCGGATCACCAAAATTATTTAGTTAAACGTACCTGATCCTTTTGAATCCATTCTTCTTGAGATTGATGTATATGATCCATAATTCTTCATCTTCAATCTACAAGACTTTGAACACTTCACGAAATACGCCAATACAAAATCCTTAACAATTGAAACCGGATGGAAACATCCTATTGAAATTGTCGTTGATGCACAAATCCTTAAACCTAGGACGAAGGTGGTCAAGAAAGAAATAGATTTATCTTCTTACAATGGCAAATGAATTAATGTTTTATTTAATACATTGTCACAAACAGAGTTCTCTTGCATCTCGGCTTGTGAGACAACGAAAGAAATCTGGGATATCCTACAAGTTACACAGGAAGGAACAAGTTTAGTAAAGATTCAAAAATTACAGATGCTTATAACAAATTTGATTCAATTTGTATGGACGAACATGAAACCTTACTGACTATTATACATGATTGCAAGACATCGTAAATGTGAGGACCCGAATCCCCACACTGTGGTTTACTGTTGGTTTGGAGGTTTCTGGGAGTGCGTGTGGTGCGTGCCGGGCCCCAGAATTGAGTTTCTGGTAAAATTGGAGCTTGTTTTCTTTTTCTGGAAGTCCATTTTGGGTGTGTGAGGTGTTTGCGCGCTTATCGGAGCCAAGAATGTGACCCGGAACGGGAAATTGGATCAAGTCCTACTCTTCCGGGAAATTTTGGAAAATTTTAGAAGTGGAATTTGGCCGAACGGACCCTCGGATTTGGATTCAGCGCTGCGGGAAAACGAGCGAAATTGACTATTTACTTGAATTTTTCGGAGCCCGGACGCGAAAACACGGAAATCGAGGCTTGGGTCACTGTTCCGGCGGCCGGAGAAGCGCCGGCGGGGCGGCGGAGCGCGTCTGCGGAGGGCGGCACAGGCGCGACGGTCCACTGCGGGGGCACGTACACCGGGCGCGGGCCACGTGGAGGGCTGCGGTTGGCCGGCGCAGCGGGGCGCGGTCCACGGGCCTTGGCGGGGGCACGGTGGACCAGATGGCATGCCACGTGGCATCTCGTGGTTGGTGCGGCGTTGTGCACGCGGTCCACGAATTTTTGGCACTGGTGCATGGTAGACCGGTGGACACGTGGCGTTGTCTGGTTGGCGGGTTCTGGTGCACTCGGTCCACTCGGCAGTGGCGGCTGAGGCGGTGCCTCGGGCGCGCGTGCACGACCCGGATCCGCGGCGACGTGGCCGCGCACGTCGCGCGACGTCGTGCGCGTTGACCGGGCGGTTTGGGGGCGCCACGTGGCGCCCCGTGGGTTGGTCCGGGCGCAGGGGTGCACGACCCTGGTCGGGACCACGTGGCATCACGGGATTCGTCGCGGATGCTAGTGCGCCGGGTGTGGGGAGCAGGATTGGGACACGTGGCGGCTTGTGGTGGTTTCGGGCGCGCACAGTAACGGGCCGGCCCGTTACTGTAGCAGCCCGAAAACTTTCGGGCGGCCCGGAAGTTGGGCCCGAAAGTCTTGAGCTTGCCTTTTTGGGTGTTTTCTCTTGTGGGCCTATAAATAGGCCATTTGGGATGCGATTTTCTCCCTTTCCCGTGGGATTTAAGCCTCTACTCCCTTCACAAGTTTCTTCCTCCTCCCTCTTGCCAATCTTCCGGCCGAGCTTCAGATTTTCTGGAAGCCGCGACGACTGTGTTTTCTACCTCGTAGTGCGGAGCGACGTTCTATCTGTTGGAGGCCCGTCATCGTCACTTTTCGGTCCGGAAATTCCACAGAGCTACCCCCGACAGTCTTTTTCAGCGATTTTTGCGGCGTTGATTCACGAGAGGAAATCTTCGACTTTCGTGATTGAGTGTTTTGCCCAGATTTGGGTTTTTGGCACGGTTTTCGAGGCATTAACTGAGCCACTGTTTGCTGTGAGATTCCTGGACAGCACTCACTTCGCTGATTTTTATCTCCTCATCCGGACATCGGAATTCGACGATTCAAGAGCCTATCGACATCTACACTTCGCGTGGATCGCCGTGGTATTTTTATCAGAATTTTGGAAGATGATTTTCAGGTGAAAATTTCGTGATAGGATGGACTGTTCATGCAAGATTTTGAACTTGGGATTTTGTGGATTTTAAGTGTAGAATTGGTTTGTGATTGTATCCAGGATGTTTGTAAGCACTACTACAGTGTTGTCAGCTGGGAGGATTGTGTGCTTTGGCTGTTCCTGGACTCCCTTATCTGTGTAACCCCGGACAGTTAGCGTGTTCAGGTGGGGTGATCCTGCTTTCAAAATCTATGGACTGCACTCTAATTCTATGAATGTAGTAGCATGCATGTTAATTTATGACCCTAATATTATGTGTGAACTGTATGTTAGTACCCACAGTTGACAGTTGTTAAATCTGATGACCTCATTGAACCGCTTGCAATGTTTGAACTCTTACAACATGAACTCAACTTAGCCTAGTATACCTGATAAGTATTATACATCATGCTCCACCAGACTGTAGTAAACTTAAACCCGAATTGGATTTATTCATTTGCTTTAGTTTCCCACATTGGTTAGTACTCCTGTCATTCTGGACATAGTGACTTTTCCCCCGAGTCGTGGGCTGGGAGGCTTATTAGCTATGGATGCATTTGCACTCGCGTCTGGGGACCGAGTGGAGTCTGTAGCAGTCTGTAGACCAGTTCACTTGTGATAGTGATAGTGATAGTGATAGTGGATCTGGGATCTTTGGGACATGGTCATAGTGACAGTGTGGATTCTTAGCCAGTAAGTGGGACAGTGATTGGATCTTGGCGTGTTGTGGGGGTGTATCCTGTTAGTGAGTCGCAGGGTGAGTTGATGGTGAGGTGAGTGTCTCGGGTTTCGTGTGGGCTGATCAGCTGAGTCGTCGAGAGTGTTCCGACTGTTGTAAGAGATTTCACAGGATTGAGTTCTTCCGAGCAGAGCGTGAGCGTGGATTTTGACCATAGCCTGCAATGCCACCTGCGCGACAGGATGCGCGGATACTTTTCCTCGGTGGGGGTCGCACCCCTCGAGAGCCACACCCGGGTGGATATGGTAACTCTTGTACCGCGAGCTTGTCGATGCATTCCTCTGACTGAGCCAGTTTTGGCAGTTACGGATGCATTCCCTCTGACTGAGCCAGTTTTGGCAGTTACGGACGCAAACCCTCTGACTGAGCTAGTTTTGGCAGTCACAGACACCGTCCCTCTGGCTGAGCCAGTTTGGGCAGCTACGGACGTTCTACGTAAGTCCGGTCCCTCCAGGATATATCGGCAGTAGATTGGCGCAGGCTTGACTGGACCCGAGGAGGCAGTCAGTTCAGATTGAGTGATCTTACTGTCATGTTAGCAGATGCATCATATTTTCATCTGTCCGCTTTTTGACCTTTTTTAGATAGAGGCATAGTAGCAGTAGATGTCTTACTTTCCAGCTTTTCCATACTGCATTTTCTTTTGTTACTTTATGCCTCTAGTAGACTTAGTGGGCAGACCGTCGGGCTTGTTGGCGGCACCCACTGAGAACTACTGTGGGAGGTAGTTCTCACACCCGTCGTGGTGTCTTTTCCCCAGGGACTCCAGCTCCAGTTCCTGCAGTACCTGTTGCTGATCCTGCTCCTTCAGACCGAGGTAAGGGAGTCGCGAGATAGATCCCTTCCCCTTCAGCTTCAGTGTGGCATAGAGGTACCCTTATATTTTGGTTGTGTCATGTTGAGAGATCTTGTAGTGAGGGATCGAGTTGTACTCTTTTGTTTCTTTTGAGAGACTTCTGTTTTCTAGTGAGGATTTTATGTATTATATTTTATGAGAGACTGTTTACTTTCTGTTCATAGTTACATTTCTTTTACAGCTCTGATATCTGTTAGTGTAGATGTTCTATTTTTTGCAGGTAGACGCTACGTCTCTACGGGGCTTCCTGTAGGGACGGCGGATCTGTTGGCGAGCCCGGGGTACAGTTCCGACCCCGGGGCGTGACAGATTAGAGTGGTATCAGAGCCTAGGATGTAGGTCTTGGAGGACTTAGGAACCCTAGGCTTGTGGTCGGACCCTAGGATGACTCACGTGAGAGCCGTGATTTTGCGGGAGTCCTGATTGGGTTTCTAACTCTTCCGAGCGGATCGGGATGAGTGATTGACATGTCTTCCTTCTGTGGCAACTATGTTGGCTGCAGACAACATAGTACTTCAAGAAGGGGGACATGCCGTTAGAACTTCCGCTTGATTGGGTCGAGTGCTGTTTGGTGTGTCTTGATGTTGCTTGTGGATTGCAGGTGGCACGATGCCTCCTCGACGCAGGATGCAGACACGTTCTCAGTCTTCCTCCTACCCATGAGCCTGAGCAGGAGGAGTCACCTCAGGGTCAGCAGAGTGAGGGGCAGGAGCTTCGGGCTCAGATGGCCCATTTGTCTGAGACTCTCCGACGCCAGGTGGAGATTTTACGGTCGCCAGGAGGAGATCACGGATCGGATGACGCGCATGATGGAACAAAGAGTACAGCCGGTGGTAGCACCTCTAGAGAGTTTCCCTGTACCTTTCTCGCCAGCGGTGGCACCCCCAGTTGTGCCAGCAGCACAGGCAGCCCCTATTGCACCGATTACCAGTGGTCAGGCGTCCGGGACGACAGGACAGTTGACCCCGGCAGAGCAGCGTGAGGTGTTCGATTTGTTGACGAGGAGTTCATCGGACTGATCCACATCGTTTTTTCGGGGCAGAGTTCGGAGCACATAGAGGCGGTGTTGGCCGAGGTGGCTCCATCTTCCGCAGGGATTGTGGGGCAAAGCGCCCGGCACAGGATGTTGAGGACAGACGAGTCGGCAGGGACCTCTGAGACCCCCACGATCTCATCCTCTGGGTCGTGGGTTTCGGAGGCGCTCGAGGTCAGTGGGTCCCCGGCAGCAGCCACGGTATCAGCAGCAACCAGCCTAGACAGCAGCTCCGGCAAGCAGCGACGTGAGTGCGTCATCTGTGGCGGCCCTCATCCACCGTCGCAGTGTGACCAGAGGCGGGGACGGTGTTTCCGATGTGGAGAGTTGGGACATTTCCAATCAGTTTGTCGCCGAGCCATTCCGTCAGTGCAACCCCTTGCTACAGCACCTCCCTTGCCAGTTCAGGAAGCAGAAGCCACTCCTCCAGGACACCATCAGACAGAGTGGGGTACGACGTCGGGACAAGACGGGACGACGGTCTCCAGCGCCTAGTGGACGAGATTATGCAGTCATGGTAGAGAGCACCCCAGCAGCAGATCCTATCGCCGCAGGTATGGCTTTATTTTCAGCAGAGTTAAGTGGGTTTTTGGACACCGCTGCATCTTTCTGCACATGTTAGTAGAGCATTTGCAACGCGGCATGATTACGGGATAGGAATTTTGTTGCTTGCATGAGTGTTTGGATTCTTCCCAGTGTCCTACGAGCAGAGGTGTATTTTGGGGCATGATCGAGACAGATGAGACCTGAAGAAGTGCGCCAGCAGGTGTGACGATCTTGTTACAGCTCCAAGATTGGTTTGAGTACATGGGGTGGACCCGCTGGTGCGGTATCCTGCAACATTTGATTGCGAATAGAGAACTGTGGGCCTTTCTGCGAGTTGGACGACGGGAGATCATTTCCACTGGATACCGAGGCATCCTTCCTGCAGCTGTGGTTTCAATGGCTTCGGGTTAGGTGCGACTGGTCGAGCGTAGGTGACGCCTAGGACTAGAAGGTTTGTATCTAGGGATAGAGTGGTGTTCTTTTAGGGGCACGGATAGACCGTAGCTTCCGTTTTGTTGCCACAGCAGGAACGACATCAACACTCCTCTCCCTCTTTTCCTCGTTATTATGCTGAAATTTGCGAACAGGAGGAAAGATTCGAAAGACTACTCCAGAAATGGGGACGGTGCCCGAACCTGTTCTTGTTTGATTGGGGCGAGGGCACTGGTCTCTCGAAACTTTCAAACTTTTCGCTAATTTCAGTTGTTTTCTATATTGGAGAGTTGGGGGTTGATGACCTTCCTACTGGTGGGGCCCTTTCTTTTTGTTAAGTTTTGCGACGTAATTCGTGTAGTTTGGACGCGTAGAGTTGGCTACTCTTTCTCGTTCCCCAGTTTTTGGAATTCTTGAGGTCTATCCGGCTGTTGATCTTGCTTGGTGGTGTGTGTGTTGTAACTGGGGGTTGGAGTTTGTGTTGGTAGATGCTTACCTTTGGGCTTGGAGACTCCCTTTTGAGCCGTGTTTGGTTCGAGGACGAAACTTTCTTTTAGTGGGGGAGGATGTGAGGACCGAATCCCCACACTGTGGTTTACTGTTGGTTTGGAGGCTTCTGGGAGTGCGTGTGTGCGTGTCGGGCCCCAGAATTGAGTTTCTGGTAAAATTGGAGCTTGTTTTCTTTTCCGGTAGTCCATTTTGGGTGTGTGAGGTGTTTGCGCGCTTATCGGAGCCAAGAATGTGATCCGGAACGGAAATTGGATCAAGTCTACTCTTCCGAGAAATTTTTAAAAAATTTTAGAAGTGGAATTTGGCCGAACGGACCTCGGATTTGGATTCAGCGCGCGAAAACGAGCGAAATGGACTATTTACTTGAATTTTTCGGAGCCCGGACGCGAAAACACGGAAATCGAGGCTTGGGTCACTGTTCCGGCGGCCGGAGAAGAGCCGACGGCGGCGGAGCGCGGCGGCGGAGGGCGGCGCAGGCGCGCGGTCCACCGCGGGGCGCGTGCACCGGGCGCGGGCCACGTGGACGGCTGCGGTTGGCCGGCGCAGCGGGCGCGGTCGACGGGCCTTGGCGGGGTGCACGGTGGATCGAGGGCATGCCACGTGGCATCTCGTGGTTGGTGCGGTGTTGTGCACGCGGTCCATGAATGTTTGGCTCTGGTGCACGGTAGACCGGTGCACACGTGGCGTTGTCTGGTTGGCGGGTTCTGGTGCACTCGGTCCACTCGGCAGTGGCGGCTGAGGCGGTGCCTCGGGGCGCGTGCCCGACCCGGATCCGGCGGCGGCGCGGCCGCGCACGGTCGCGCGACGTGCGCGTTGACCGGGTGGTTTGGGGGCGCCACGTGGCGCCCCGTGGTTGGTCGGGCGTACCGGTGCACGACCTCTGGTCGCGACACGTGGCGTCCCGTGGTTCGTCGCGGTGCGTGCGCCGGGTGCGGGGAGCAGGAATGGGACACGTGGCGGCTTGTGGAAGTTTCGGGCGCGCACAGTAACGGGCCGGCCCGTTACTGTAACAGCCCGGAAACTTTCGGGCGCCCGAAAGTTGGGCCCGAAAGTGGTCAACTTGCCTTTTTGGGCTGTTTTCTCTTGTGGGCCTATAAATAGGCCATTTGGGATGCGATTTTCTGCCCTTTCCCGTGGGATTTAGCCTCTACTCCCTTCACAAGATTTATTTCTCTCCCTCTTGCCAATCTTCCAGCCGAGCTTCAGATTTTTTGGAAGCCGCGACGACTGTGTTTTCTACCTCGTAGTGCGGAGCGACGTTCTACTGTTGGAGGCCCGTCATCGTCACTTTTCGGTCCGGAAATTCCACAGAGCTACCCTGACAGTCTTTTTCAGCGATTTTTGCGGCGTTGGATTCACGAGAGGTAAATCTTCGACTTTCATGTTGAGTGTTTTGCCCAGATTTGGGTTTTTGGCACGGTTTTCGAGGTATCACTGAGCCACTGTTTTGCTGTGAGATTCCTGGACAGCACTCACTTCGCGGATTTTTATCTCCTCATCCGGACATCGGAATTCGACGATTCAGGAGCCTATCGACATCTACACTTCGCGAGGATCGTCGTGGTATTTTTATCAGAATTTTTGGAAGATGATTTTCTGGTGAAAATTTCGTGATAGGATGGACTGTTCATGCAGGATTTTGAACTTGGGATTTTTGTGGATTTTAAGTGTAGAATTGGTTTGTGATTGTATCCAGGATGTTGTAAGCACTACTACAGTGTTGTCAGCTTGGAGGATTGTGTGCTTTGGCTGTTCCTGGACTCCCTTATCTGTGTAACCCCGGACAGTTAGCGTGTTCAGGTGGGTGATCCTGCTTTCAAAATCTATGGACTGCACTCTAATTCTATGAATGTAGTAGCATGCATGTTAATTTATGACCCTAATATTATGTGTGAACTGTATGTTAGTACCCACAGTTGACAGTTGTTAAATCTGATGACCTCATTGAACCGCTTGCAATGTTTGAACTCTTACAACATGGAAACTCAACTTAGCCTAGTATACCTGATAAGTATATTATACATCATGCTCCACCAGACTGTAGTAAACTTAAACCCGAATTGGATTTATTCATTTCTTTAGTTTCCCACATTGGTTATTACTCCTGTCATTCTGGGCATAGTGACTTTTCCCCGAGTCGTGGGCTGGGAGGCTTATTAGCTATGGATGCATTTGCACTCGCGTCTGGGGACCGAGTGGAGTCTGTAGCAGTCTGTAGACCAGTTCACTTTGTGATAGTGATAGTGATAGTGATAGTGGATCTGGGATCTTTGGGACATGGTCATAGTGACAGTGTGGATTCTTAGCCAGTAAGTGGGACAGTGATTGGATCTTGGCGTGTTGTGGGGTGTATCCTGTTAGTGAGTCCGCAGGGTGAGTTGATGGTGAGGTGAGTGTCTCGGGTTTCGTGTGGGCTGATCAGCTGAGTCGTCGAGAGTGTTCCGACTGTTGTGAGAGATTTCACAGGATTGAGTTCTTCCGAGCAGAGCGTGAGCGTGGATTTTGACCATAGCCTGCAATGCCACCTGCGCGACAGGATGCGCGGATACTTTTCCTCGGTAGGGTCGCACCCCTCGAGAGCCACACCCGGGGTGGATATGGTACTCTTGTACCGCGACTTGTCGATGCATTCCCTCTGACTGAGCCAGTTTTGGCAGTTACGGATGCATTCCCTCTGACTGAGCCAGTTTTGGCAGTTACGGACGCAGACCCTCTGACTGAGCTAGTTTTGGCAGTCACAGACACCGTCCCTCTGGCTGAGCCAGTTTTGGCAGCTACGGACGTTCTACGTAAGTCCGGTCCTCCAGGATATATCGGCAGTAGATTGGCGCAGGCTTGACTGGACCCGAGGAGGCAGTCAGTTCAGATTGAGTGATCTTACTGTCATGTTAGCAGATGCATCATATTTTCATCTGTCCCGCTTTTTGACCATTTTTAGATAGAGGCATAGTAGCAGTAGATGTCTTACTTTCCCGCTTTTCCATACTGTATTTCTTTTGTTACTTTATGCCTCTAGTAGACTTAGTGGGCAGACCGTCGGGCTTGTTGGCGGCACCCACTGAGAACTACTTTGGGAGGTAGTTCTCACACCCGTCGTGGTGTCTTTTCCCCAGGGACTCCAGCTCCAGTTCCTGCGGTACCTGTTGCTGATCCTGCTCCTTCAGACCGAGGTAAGGGAGTCGCGAGATAGATCCCTTCCCCCTTCAGCTTCAGTGTGGCATAGAGGTACCCTTATATTTTGGTTGTGTCATGTTGAGAGATCTTGTAGTGAGGGATCGAGTTGTACTCTTTTGTTTTCTTTTGAGAGACTTCTGTTTTTCTAGTGAGGATTTTATGTATTATATTTTATGAGAGACTGTTTTACTTTCTGTTCATAGTTACATTTCTTTTACAGCTCTGATATCTGTTAGTGTAGATGTTCTATTTTTTGCAGGTAGACGCTACGTCTCTACGGGGCTTCCTGTAGGGACGGCGGATCTGTTGGCGAGCCCGGGGTACAGTTCCGACCCCGGGGCGTGACATCTAATCTCAAAGGCGTTGCAAAACCTTCTAAAAAAAAAAAAAAGATGATTTCGAAGGGGAAATCCAATGCTATCGATGCAAAGGCTACGGCCATTTTTCAACGGATTGTCCTTCTCCGAAATCATATAAAAAGAAGGCTTTGCAAGCGAAAACTTGGGACGATTCTACTTCTAATGAATCGACCTCAAGTAAAGAGGAAAAAGTCGTTGCCTTACATGCTTCTCAAATTCCCTCTTCTAATGTTTGTTTATCATCTTTAATCACTGACTCTATTCCTTTGATTTTGCATAAAACATCAACATCCAACGGATAGTCATCAAGTGAGGGGGAGTCGGACGAAGAAGAACTCGTTGAGGCATATCAACAACTTCTTGCGGAATCTAAGAAGATGGCCAAGCATATCAAGAAGTTGAGGAAGCAACGACTTGAGAATCAAGACGAGAATCATGCTTTAAAGTTAAAACTTCATGATCTCGAGGAGGAACAAGGACGTTTATTGAATAACAATAAAATCCTCCAAGAAAAGCTAAACCAATCGGAGACAAACGCTAAATCATATATGGACAAGATTGGTTTTCTAGAAAAAACAGTTTGAGGAGATTCATGTCACCAACCAAGTTTTGACCAAGCAAGTTCATGAACTCAAATTCGACATACAAAGGCTTTCAACCGGTTCCAAGAAACTAGATTGTATGTCCGGATTAGGTCAAACAAGCAAGGTTGGTTTGGGATTCAAAAAGGACCAAACTGTGCATGCTTCAAGTTCCACAATGAAATTGAAAGGAAGAACTTGTCACTTATGTGGACTTGAAGGACATTTGGTGAAGAATTGCCCGAAAAAGAGAAAGAAGAGTCCTTCGGCAACTTCATCTACGGAGCGAACTCAACGGAATCAAAAGACACATCAAGTCAAAGGAGTTCACTCAACCCACCAAAGGTCCGAGCCACATCATCAATCATACAAGTGGATCACTGCAAGGCAAAGACCTAAGGTGGATCAACAGTCAAAGCTATCATCTCCCAACCACAATGAATCAAGACAACCCAAAATTCGACAGTTTTGGATTCGGAAAGGTGATATCTTTTCTTGTCTTAAGTTCTAAATAGCTTATGACTGTATGTAATGCTTTGATTGGTTTTCCTTTCATATTTTTCTGAATCTCTGCATTACATGTTTTCAATGCTCTTCGTTTTTATGTTTTATTTTTTAAAACAAAAGGATTTTAACGAACAAGTGCATTGAATAAAAAGGGTTTTCACTTTCAATCACTCCAATTTAATTTTATTTGAATTATCAACTTTACTCCATAATCATAATTCTTGAAGATATTTCATTATAGGAGTTTTTGATAATTATATTCATCAAATTTTAGAAATCATGTGTGATCTTTAGATGATTATTCTATCTCGGTTGTGTGAATTCATTGTGATAAACGTGAGACAACCGATAGACTAAAATTTGGGATTTAATTCTTTCACGTAAGATATTGCATTCTTACAAGGGTAAATAAATGAATTGTAAAAGATGTGGAAAGAGTTACATCCGAAAGGAGTGTGAAAACTACCACCACATGTTGGAAAAAGTTACCACATTTTTGGATGCTTGAAAAATATTTTATGAAATTTTGTTTAGTTGAAGCATTCGGAGATTCATATTCAAAGTTCTTATATTCTGAACAATCTCCTGGTTGGTATAAGGTGAGATAGTTGAAAGATGCTCAAAGAGCCACCCTTAGGTATTTTAGTGCTTATCTCAAATTTGAAAGGGTAAGAAATCAAATTGATGTCATGTGGAAATCTCTGTAAGTCATCTTTGTACATCCGTTACATCTTGATAGACTTTGGATCTCAAGATTATTTTTGATGACTTGTGTTTGACGTATATAATGTGAAAAACGGTTTATAACGTTTTATCTTTATTTTTCATGATTTCGGAGTAAATCTTTTTAATTTTTGTGAAATTAATTGGATTGAATGACATCTATGTGATCTCATATTATTCTCAAGCACTTAAATTATTTTCTTGATGGAATACAAATCGGTAATTCAAATATTTCAAAATCTGGATTTGTTTCAAGAAATTATTTGATTTTTGCGTTCGAGTACCGGTACGCAATCTATGTTTTTGTTATATACCGGAACTGAGCTTTTATCTCTCTTTCACTATGGACTAATGCTGTTAGTGATTTCCTTTTGTCTAGTATGTTCACTGTTTGACAATTTGTGACAAAAAGGGGGAGAAGAGAAATAGGAGAGAAGAGAGAAATAGGGGAGAAGAGATCATCGAGATAGGGGGAGACAGAGATGAGATCATCGAGATAGGGGGAGACGGAGATGAGATCATCGAGAAAAAGAAAGGAGATGAGAAAAAGGAGCCGAAAAACAAAAGAACCAAAAGGACGAATCAAATGTAGGATTTACATTTAATTTCTAACGACTGACTTTTGATTTGTTTGGAGTTTTGTTTTTGCAGGATCTACATCACTTTAAGACTCCAAGTCCTAAGTCATAGAGTTTGTTCTAAGACTGATTCAAATGTATTTTTGTTTATTGGATCTTTCACGCAAAGAAAGTCAATATTTTGGTGATGACATTGAGTTTCGATTTTTTGGTTTAAGATGAGTGACTTGAGCGCTTTTATGTATTTTTGGATTTTGTCACGAAATTGCCAAAGGGGGAGATTGTTACGGCTTTTTGGTGTTGGCATATTTCGTGAGTCAAGTCAGTGAGTTGAGTCGGAGTCTTAAAGGGATCAAATTGTCAATCAGCAATCAAAGACTTAGAGAAGATTCAACAAGAGCTCAAGTTGACACTCAGTGTCTTGAGTCTTGAAGATTGAAGTTGAAGAATTGTGGATCAGTTACATCAATCTCAAGAAGAAAGTATTCAAAAGGATCAGGTATGGTTAACTAAATAATTTTGGTGATCCGTATACTTTCTTATAGTGTAGAAACACTTGGATGAATTTTTAATTGCATAAAAATCAAAAACTGGACATGGGACATGTTCAGGATCCGGATCAGACAGTCCAATCCGGATCCCGAAGGGTGCTTGTTCATTGGCAAATCCGATCCGGATCAAAGGTCATTTCGATCCGGATCCCGAACATGGGTTTTTGCTGGAATATATGAACGATCCGGATCGGGCATTTCAATCCGGATCCCGAACCCTGTTTTTCTGGAATAGCCTGACTCGTTACGACGATCCGGATCACAGTAAATCCGATCCGGATCGCCGTCCTGAAAATTTCCAGATAAGGTAAGTTTTTGATTCTTATCTCTTTCCAAAGGTTTCTAAACTATAAATAGACATTTAGGGTTTCTCAAAAACGTGGGGAGCACGGCCGATCAATTGATAAAACACTTGAGAGCAACCCTAGAGGCTAGGTTTTTATCGTTCTTCTTTATAGCCTCTTTTAGGTCAATTCGACGGTTCTTTCAAGAACATATCTTTTGTCGAATTGATCTAATCTTTGCTTAGAGATTTTTCCCATGGATCTTCATTGATAATCTAAGCAAAGGATCACCATTGAAGCCTATATTCTTTATCGGCTATTTGTGTCGTGGATTCGACGTGGCATCGTGGATTCGGTGTGCTAAAGGCGTTTCGTGGATTCGAAACGTGTGCTCGTGGATTCGAGTGGCGTTCGTGGATTCGAACGTGTGCAGCGGACGTGCAATCGGTGGAGCGCAAGGTCCGAAGAAGTTGAAGGAGGGGTTAAATCCGTGGAGACGGTAATCACCTTGTTATTCTTCTTTTCTTAGTGGATTGTTATTGCGTGGACATCCATTCGGTGAGCGCAAGGTTCGAAGAAGCTGAAGGAGGGGTTTGAGTCCGTGGAGTCGGTAATCACCTTGTTATTCTTCTATTCTTAGTGGATTGTTATTGCGTGTTGGTCCCGTGGTTTTTCTCCTGGATTGGAGTTTCCACGTATATCTCGGTGTGCTGTTTTTATTTTCCGCATTGGTTTTTATTTTGCACTGAGATTTGGTTTTATAAGTATTACACCTATTCACCCCCCATCTAGTTGTTTGATAGTACCTATTTAGATCCTTGTGGATCCTATAAAAACCAACATAGGGGTGGCAATCCAGCTCGCTGTACGCGAGGCGGCTCGTGTTCGGCTCGAAATGAGCTCGAGATCGGCTCGCTCGTTTAGCAAACGAGCCGAACCCGAGCCGAATTTTTCAGCTCGTTTAATAAACGAGCCGAACACGAGCTGGGGTCAGCTCGCTCGTGTTCGGCTCGATAACAGCTCGAATATATATATTTTATATTATATATATAAAAATTATAATTATATATATAATATAAATTTTTATTATTTATTTTTTAGCCCAACTTTAATATAAAGTCCAACTTAATTGTTATGAGGCTTATTTACACAAAAAGGTCCATCTATAAAGAGGCCCATCTATAAAGAGGCTCATTTATATATAAAATTTCAGCCATTAGATTAAAATTTGAAGGGACAAGATCTCTCAACTCTCAAGTCACAACTCACAATTCTAAACTTCTAACCCTAATTCATTTTGCCCTAAAAGAGCTGCCACTGCATCTCTTAGCTCTATCTCTACTCTCTAGCTCTCTCCAATCTCTCCCAGGACCTAGGCTACGGCGGATTCATTTTGCCACCCCTAGCTGCGAGCCTGCGACTGCCTCTCTAGCTCTCTCCAATCTCTCCCAATCCGCCGCTCCGCCGCACCGCCGCTCCGCCGCACTCGGAGTCGGAGTCGCCTCGGCGCCTCTCCGCCGCACTCGGTGTCGCCTCGGCGCCTCCCCACCGCACTCCAGAGTCCAGAGTAGCCTCGCTTCACTGCTCCACCGACGTTGCTCGCAGTTATTTTAGAGGTATGAAAATCAACACAACTAATTGATAACTAAAGGTGAATTTATCAATATTTTTGAGTATGTAAAAAATAGAATTAATGGCCCATTCCTGCTGTGAGATATATCAGTTCCTACCTAAGATTTTAGTCGCTTATAAGTTATAATACCAATAGGCCAGTCCTAAATTCTTAGATTCAGCGTTTATCCAGATTCTAGAGTTTGTTCCATGCTCTTCTATTCAAAAACCTTCACCATACAAAGCTCAACATTAGTCCATTGACATTTGACAAAGCTACTATATATCAAAAAGATAATTTGACATCCCTGTGAAATCATAACTACCCATAATAGTCAGAAGATAATCAGCAAGCATCTATATGAAAAAATTCATTCCAAATTTAACAGGGTAAGTCTCGAAACACATACTTTGCTAACAAAAACTGTATTGAAGGTTCATTGTCATGTGCATTCTCATAACCATTTGAAAACAGATAAATCAAATATGAGATTTAATCATATTTAATTAGTAAGTTCACAGTATGTAGTTAATTTTAGAGGTATGAATCATAATTAGTAAGTTCACAGTGTGTTCTTTTAGAGGTATGAATCATAATTTTTAAGTAAGTTCACAGTATGTAGTTAATTTTAGAGGTATGAATCATAATTAGTAAGTTCACAGTTTTCATTTTTTGAATGAATCATAATTTTTTTGTTTTCATATTATTGTTCTTTACTCTTTAGTATGTAGTATGTTAGTAAGTACTTATTTATCTCTCTCTTTATATTTTTAGTTATGTCTTCTCCAACTTTACCACATCCTCATTTATCTCAACAATCAGCATCTGTTGTTCGCACTAATGAACCAAGTGATACTCAAGAGAAAAATGAGACAGCTGATAATAATGATGTCGAAGATATTGAAAATGAACTAGATGAAAAGAAAATTCGCAAAAAAGTTTCTAAGGTTTGGGAATATTTTGAAGAAGTAAACATTCTTGAGAATAAAGTGGTAGTGAAGAAGATTAAATGCAAATAGTGTAGTAAGAAGTATGTAAAACCAAAGTCGGGCACCACTTCACAATTAAAAAGGCATATCAATGAGTGTTTTTACTTGAAAAATCAACCTAAAGGTCAAGGTGTAATCAATTTTACACCAAGTGAAGCTCTAGATAATGAGATAGAATTTTCACCTATCTACAGTGGCTCTACTGCATCTTACGACATCTTTAAAATTCGAGAAATAATGGCCAAGATGATTATAGTTCATGAATATCCATTTACAATGGTTGAACACACATGGTTCAATATATTGTGTAAGGCATTGAATCATAATTTTCAAAAGGTGAGTAGAAACACTATTAAGAATGAGTGCTTAAAAGTCTATGATACAGAAAAGGAGAAATTGAAGAAAGTACTGAAAAATGTTGATAAAATATCACTTACATGTGATTGTTGGACGTCCAAACAAACAATCGGGTATATGACTTTGACTGCTCACTATATAGATTCAGAGTGGCAATTGTAAAAGCGTATCATTAATTTTATTGAGCTAGAGCCACCACACACTGGTTTGGTTATTTCCGATGCTATTTCTGATTGCTTGTTAGATTAGGGGATTCAAGATAAAGTGTCTACGATCACCTTAGATAATGCTTCAAGTAATGACGTGGCAGCTAGAAGTTTAATTTTGAACTTCCAAAGGAGAAACAAGCTTCACTTCAAGGGCATGTTCTTTCATATTAGATGTTGTGCACATGTCTTGAACTTGATGGTTCAAGATGGTCTTAAAGAGATTGCTGAAATAATTTATGACATAAGGGAGTCGGTAAAATACTTCAAGAAGTCTCCTGGTCGACTTCAAAAATTTGGTGAAATTGCTAAGCAGTTGGGTCTCTCTACAGAAAGAGGGTTATCAAGTGATATTTCGACTAGATGGAACTCAACATATAAAATGCTTGATGCTGCTTTTCATTATAAATTGGTTTTTGGTGAATATGCAAATAGAGATCCATGTTATAGATGGTGTCCCTCTGAAGATCAATGGGAAAGATATGAAAAGATAAGAAAATTTTTAGAGGCATTCTATAATGTGAGCAATATTTTTTCCGCAACAGATTATCTTACATCAAACAAGTTCCTTCGTGAAACTTACCGAGTTAAGAAAGTGTTGGTTGAACAAGCTACATCAGATGATTATTTTTTGAGAAAGGTGGCTGAAATAATGGTAGAAAAATTTGATAAATACTGGGGTTCTTGCAACTTGTTAATGGCAATTGCATCAATTTTAGATCCAAGATACAAGATGTTGTTGGTTAAGTTTTGCTTTCCGAAAATATATCCAAGTAATGAGGTGGAAAGAAATATAATGATAGTTCAACAAGCTTTATCTGATCTCTATGATAGCTATGCTTTAGAGCACTTTTCTTCTATTTCTGAAATAAATATGAGCGGTAAAGCAACCCATTCAACTACAACATCAGGTGACGATATTAATCCAAGTTCAGCAAAAAGACAAAGAGCAAGCGATGACGACAATTTTGATGATTTTGTAAGAAGCAGTTAATTTGCCCAACCTGAGAAATCAGATTTGGAAATATATTTAGAGGAAGGGTGTGCTCTGATTGATCATAACGACTCTAGTAAATTTGATGTGTTGGGTTGGTGGAAAATGAATAATATCAAATTTCGTGTTTTATCCAAGTTAGCTCGTGATGTTTTTAGCATACCAATTACCACTGTCGCTTCAGAATCAGCTTTCAATGATGGGGGAAGAGTTTTAGATGACTACCGAAGCCAATTGGCACCAAAAACGGTTGATGCTCTAGTATGTGCTGGAAATTGGATAAGAGCTTCACGAAAGTCTACGAAATCTAAATTTGTAAGTATGCAATGATTTTGAATATTTTTTTTTTTTACCATTTATTTTATATTATATACTGAATTTATAATTTAATTTAATTTTTCAGCAAGAGATTATTGAGATGGAAAATCTGCATGTTAGTATTTGTGAAAACAGCACCTAAACTTCATTTTAGGTAATTATTTGAATGTTATGCCATGAGCTATATAAAGAATATTAACTTGTTCACATTTCTAAAATTTGTCTTTGTTTTTTGCCTTGAAAGGTTGGAAGTAGGGGTGGACAAGAGCTCTCTTTGTTGTATACTTTTCAGGATGGTAAAAATCTTCACATTTGAATTTAATAAGAATTATTTTTATTCATAAATTATTTTTTAATCTTTTTCAGGATGCTGACAACCTTAACAATCATTGAAGAGCAATGGAAGGAATGAATTGTAACAAGGACTGCATAATTTTCATTTCATTACTAACTTAAAAAAACTTGAAACATATTTTAAACTATTTGACTATGGTTTGTATTACTATTATATTAGGGTTTGTAATTCTATGATTTTGAATGGTGGATTTTATTTTGTTGAATTGTAACTTTATTTTGGTAATGTGTTGAATTTTGGTGGATTTTGAATGAATTATGGTATTGTCATTTGCTGCACATTGGTTTCTCTGTGCCTATTTTTTGTTGTTAATCCTTGTTATTGTAAAATATATTTTAAAATTGTTGTGTGGTAATATCTTTTTATTTGAACAATATGTTATAGAGTAAAGAAGTTTACATTATTGTGTTTACTTGTAAATAATTGTAATTTGCTGTAGATTAAGCTTTTTCTGTATTCTTTGCTGTTAAATGTTAATGTGTTTTTGTTGGAAAAAATCCGGTACTCGCCCCGGTACCAGATTCTCTGAATCCGCAACCTTTAGCTCGATACCGCAATCCGCGTTGGTACCGCCTAGAGTTGGGATTCCGCAGCGGAAACGTCAAATCGGATTTTTATCATAAACCCGTCCTCTCAATAAAACTGGAACCAATACAACCACAAAAAGACGAAAACCAAAACAGAAAATATGCGGGTGAAATAAGATTCATTAACCAAGAGAAGAATTACACCGATTACACCGACTCCTCTTCTGAAATAGAGTAGCTTCAACCTGAGCCCTCCTCCAGAATCTCTCTCACCTTTCTCTCGTCTTCTATAAATCTCTCTCACCCTTCTCTCGTCTTCTATAAACCTAGAAAACTATGGGTGTGGCTAAATCCTAGCCCCCACCACCTCCTTGGGTGTTACCACCACTGTGGGTGTAGATACCACTCTATGGGTGTGGCTAAATTCTAGCCCCCACCACCTCCATGGGTATCACCACCACCGTCTCTATGGGTGTGCCCACGTTAACACCACCGTGCTGTGGATACCACTATATGGGTGTGGCTAAATCCTAGCCCCCACCACCTCCATGGGTATTACCACCATCTTAGGTGTAACTATCTTCCTTAACACCACCGTGGGTGTATCTCCTTAACACCACCGTGGGTGTATCTCCTTAACACACCTTCAAATAATAGCACATATGCTATATTTATAGCTTACATCAAAAGCTATCCAAATCCTAGTCTAAATAGATTTTTTATTCTAATTAATATTTAAATCTTAACAACCTTATCTTTTTAAGATTTAAATATTAATCTTAATCCAACTAGGATTTAACTACAAATCTAATCAAATCCCTAACAGTTTTTTTTATATTTTAATTTCTAATCGAGCTAACGAGCTGAGCTAACGAGCCGAGCCACGAGCTAACGAGTTAATTTGAATTGATTAATCGAGCTAACGAGCCGAACACGAGCCAGCTCTGTTGGGTTATACTTAATATAAGGATCTAAATAGGGGAAAAATCACCTAGAGGGGGGGGTGAATAGGTGTAAACGATAAACACTCAAAAATCTTTGCGTAATAAAAAACCCAATGCGGAAATAAAAATAACACGCAAGATTTTTACGTGGAAAACTCCATCACAGGAGTAAAAAACCACGAGACCGATAACACGGTGAAATCAACTAAGATTATAACACGTACAAAGGTGATATAACGCACTCACAGACGACTCAACCTTTTTCCATACGCTCCGAGTTGATCTTCTCCGCTCGCTCCGCAACGCGCCTCGAATCCACGATCTGCGTCCAACGCCGAATCCATGGCATCCAACGTCGAATCCACGACGTCTGACCGAATCCACGGTCCTCCACCAGGTAGTACGTCTCGATCACACGAACGTATCTCGCTCCGAATCCACGAGAGCGGTAATACCTTGAATCCACAAGGCCACGCGAATCCACGCGCCGATTTTGGGGAAAAATCGTTGTTTTGTTGGTGGTGATGATCCGCCGAATACTTAGATCAAAGATAGATCGGAAATGGCATCTAAGTATTCATTAATTTGATTCTACTCAAAATCCGAGTATGAAAACCTAGAATCAAATTAATTAATATAGATGAAGAAACATAGATTTAAATCTAGTAATTTCCTTTCTTCTCTATATGTGGATCTTATAAGTTTTTTTTCCGTTAATATTTTTTCGTCATTTTTTCGGAGTATAAAACTATCATGGATTACCCTAAAAGATAGAATTAGGGTTTAATTATAGGTTAGAAACCATTGGAAGAGGATAAGAATCAAAAACTGGCTGTAACAGATTTTTACCCGCACGACGGTCCGGACGGATTAGGCTCGTTCAGGACTGTCGTTGTTTTTCAGGAGAATTGCTGAGAAAACAAGGTTCGGGGTCCGGAACGAAATCCTACGGTCCCGAACTGTTCATGCGATTTCAGCAAACTCCACGTTCGGGGTCCGGAACAAAACAGGGATGTTCAGGACTGGATTTGTGCATGAACCAACCAACGTTCGGGGTCCGGACTGTAGTCCCCTGTTCCGGATCCTGAACATATACCATGTCCAGTTTTTTGATTTTTATGCGATTACAAATCCATCCAAGTGTTTCTACATTATAAGAAGTATTCAGATCACCAATATTGTTTAGTTTAAACTTACCTGATCCTTTTGAATTCTTCTTTCTTGAGATTGAGGTATATGATCCAAGCTTCTTCATCTTCAATCTTCAAGACTTAAACACTTTCATGAAATTCGCCAAAACAAAATCCTTAACAATCTCCCCTTTTGGCGGTTTCGTGACAAAACAAAGATCCACTTAAGAAAATTCAAAAAAATATTTTTGTTGCTATCACCATACAACAAAATTTACAATAGAGATCCAAATAAACTCAAAACATGAGATAAACTCCTAAAACAAACTCTAGACTTAGACGTTTGTACTCTCTGCAAAAAAAATAATTCTTGACAAGAGAAATCGTTAGATACCTCAAGAATTTTAGCATTCAAACACCAAACAGAGAGATAGAGTTTATACTCACCATGACATACATGAACTCAGATATGTATTAAGATCACAATCAGAAATAGACATATCTTCTAAGCATTAAAAATCCAATGTCATAAGTTTGTTAGTAATCAAACAACTTGTAGTAATACTACATGCCCCAATAGTTAGTCGAATAGTTAGTCGAGGCATGCATTCAATCACAATACAAAACCAAAAGTTGTTTTGATTACTTACCTTCCATATTTCAGTATCCAAAAGTTCTCACAATTTGTCAAACCATTGTTCCATTGTTCACCATTGTTCATATCTCTCTCTCCCTTTTTGTCACAAAAGTAGCCAAAATTACAAAATAAAGGAGAGTTAAAAGTTCGAAAACAAAAGGAAGAACTAAGACTGAAAACCTGCAAAACAAAGATTTAAACAGAAGGAAACCCCACAAATTAGATCATTAGAGCAAATGATCATTCCAGATCAGACGGGTCTTGGAACTGCTACAGTCCAATTTGTTCAAAATTCTTTAAGCATTTCTTGATATTTAGAACAATTCTTTTCATCTTGTGAATGTCAGCGGACATTCTTTCTTGTTCTTCAGACATTCTTCTCTGTTCTCGTTGGATAGATAATATATCAGCTTCTGTGGTGTTTCTCCTGGAGGTAGAAGGAGGTTGTGTGGACGCTGACGGTGCATTTTGACCTTCATTCCATGGAGATTCTCTAGGCAGAGAGCGTGCTCTGGCGAGGATTCATTAATTTGAATTCCACTACCCCTCGAATTCTTTCGCCTAGTGTACTGCTTGGTTGTTGAAGAAGACTTCATCAGCTTTTTGTTCTTTAAATAGAACCTATCTTCGTCATCAACAGCCTGTTGTACTTCTTTACAAAATGTGTCACAATCCTCTTCATCTTCTGATTCTGACTCAATTTGAGGAACAGTCTTTGTCTCTTCTTGATTTGTTCCATCTTGTTCCTTTTTAACAGATGCTCGAGTTCCACTAATGCTACAATGAGCACAATAATCCAAGCAAAAACCATCCTTGCTAGTGCGATAGTTAAGAAAACCTGCGAGCAAGAACTCAAGAACACGAAAAAATTGTTTATTTTCAAAAATTTGAAAAATTGTACCTAAACAATTATTATCGTGTAGAGAGACTAGGAATCAAATTAGTTTTGCAAAAAGAATTTTAAAAATAGATCAATCCCATGATTTTCAAAAATTCTCATTATATGCCCTAAAACCGAATTTTCAGAAATCGAAGCCCAAAAATCCGTTAATCAAGAGAATAACTAGCATATAATCAAAACTAATCTACTCAGAGTTCTTATTTCAAAAGAAATTTGACCAAAAACCAATCTCAAACGAAAAAGTTACAAGATTTCATTCACGTTTTTGAGAAAATAGAGAAAGTCTGTGAAAAACCAAAGTTTTGATCATAAAAACTTACTTGATCCAAGAACTCGAGTTGGAAAGGCTCCAAATGGTTGATTTCTAGAGAGAGAAGCTCTGGAGACTTGGAAACAAAAGATTGTTGTAAAAGAAATCAAAACCCTTTTGTTTCTTATAAAACCCTAGCCGCGGTCCGGAACGGATCAAGAATCCAATCCGGATCGGCTACCCGCAGAAAATTCCTGCGTTCGGGATCCGGAACGGATATTCCAGTCCGGATCGGCTCCAACTTTTTCTTCAAAAAAATTTAGAAAAATTCCAGAAAATCCAGAAAAAGTATGTAAGCATTTTTGCATGTCAATTTTAAACAAAAGTCATCGTTTCATATAAAAGAAATAGATTATGCTAAATCTACCAATAATATCCAAGTAATGAAACGAAAATTTATAACAATTAAATCATTTAAAGTTGAACAAGTTCAATGACATCTATCATGATCTTATGAGTAATGCGTTTATCAAATCATCAATATGGTAAAGAAAATGAAGTACCAAGATCGATAGATGTTTGAAATCCCAAATAAGTTAGATAATATATCTAATCAATTTATTGTAAGGAGTGGCTCTTTGAGCATCTTTCAATAAAATCCCCATCTTATACCAACCTTGGAATTTGACAGAGTCAAGTATTCCAAAAAGCATTTTATCTTATCAACTTGAAAAACCATGCTTGGTATATATGTGGTAGCTGCACACAGTACTCGGACGACCGAGGTGGTAGCTCTTTCCTCCATGTGGTGGTAGTTTTCACACTCCTCATTGGGATGTAACTCTTTCCACATCTTTTGAGCATAAACATTTTGATAACTCCCCCTCAATTGGCTATCAATTATCTAAGATATGAGGTATTCAACCAAGATTGATCTCGAGTTTCATACTTAACTCAATTTTCAAATATGATAAAAACTATACCAAGAGATCATATGAGAGAGAGAAATTGACTTTGATCAATTAAAGATGACTTAATTGACATAAATGATCATTGCATCAAATGAATTATTATGATATCCAAGCATAATAAATTTCTAAATATATGAAAGGATGCAAGTAAAGTCAATTACATATGCTCAATTAATGTTCTATGTACAAACATAGATAAGGAACAAAAACACAAAACAAAACCTAACCTAAGCAATGATTTCAAAAAGTGTTATTTCAAAGAAAGCATTCCAATTGCTTTACGTAAATGAATAAACCGTTTTTGATCCAAAGGTTTTGTTAAAATGTCAGCTAATTGATCCTCAGTTGAAATATAGGAAATTTGAAGTAAATTTGATTCAACTAGCTCTCTTAGAAAATGATATCTAAGTTCAATGTGTTTTGTTCTTGAGTGCAACACAGGGTTTTTGGAAATATTTATAGCACTAGTGTTGTCACAAAGAATAGTTACCGAAGTTGCTGAAATTCGGAAGTCGCTCAACACACTTTTCATCCAAATGAGTTGAGTTGAACAACTACCCGCTGAGATATATTCCGCTTCGGCAGTCGAGAGTGCTATGCAGTTTTGCTTTTTACTATGCCATGCAACAAAGCAATGGCCAAGATAAAAACATGCACCACTCGTACTTTTCCGATCATCCACAGATCCTGCCCAATCGGCATCTGAATATCCTATAATGTCAAAGGTTGTTCCCATAGGATACCAAATTCGAAGTTCAGTGTTCCTTTGACGTACCGGATGATCCTTTTCACGCTTTCAGGTGAACCTCCTTTGGTGCTGATTGATATCTCGCGCAGATCCCAACACTAAAGGATATATCCGGGCGACTAGCGTGAGGTAGAGTAGACTTCCAATCATGCTACGATAAAGCTTCTCGTCTACACTTTCACTAAGAGATTCACTTCCTAATCCCTTATTGCTAGTTCCCATTGGAGTCGAAAATCTTTAGAGTTTTCTAAATCGAATTTCTTCACCAACTCCTTGCATACTTGGATTGGCACAAATGGATGCCTTCTTCATTTTGTTTCACTTGCAATCCAAGAAAGAAAGTATGTCAGTTCGCCCATCATAGACATCTCAAATTCGCTTTCCATGGTTTCTGCGAATTTAGAAGCATCATTGTCCTTGTTGCACCAAATACAATGTCATCGACATAGATTTGTGCCACAATGAAGTATCCTGATAATGCTTCACAAAGAGAGTCCGATCTGCTCCCCTCGAGTATAGCCCTTTTCAATAGGTGCTTTGTTAACCTTTCGTACCACGCTCGCGGTGCTTGTTTAGACCGTAAAGAGCCTTTTTCAAATGAAAAACATGGTTAGGTTGTTTATAGTCTACAAAACCTTTCGGTTGAGCCACATAAACTTTCTCGTTCAAAAACCCATTAAAAAAACGCTCTTAACGTCCATTTGAAAGAGTTTGATGACAAGCATTTGCGAACAAAATACGAATCGACTCGAGTCGAGCAACTGGGGCGAACGTCTCATCAAAGTCTATACCTTCTATTTGTGAATAGCCCTGAGCAACTAGACGTGCTTTGTTCCTGATGATGGTACCATCCTCGTTTTTCTTATTCTTGAAAATCCATTTAGTACCAATCACATTGTGTTGCTTCGGTGGCTTCGTTAGTCCCAGACTTTGTTTCTTTCGAACTGATGGAGCTCTTCCTGCATTATTTCAATCCAGTAGTCATCTGAAGAGCTTCATCGACGTTCTTTGGTTCTACCATGGAGACGTAACATGCGACTCCACAAACCAATTGTCTCCGAGTCCTGACTCCTTCTTGTGGGTCTCCAATAATGTTCGATTCGGATGATCCTTGGAGATATGTAGCGTTTGAGGTAACGGAGTCGTATGATTTCAGATAAACTAGAAGAACCATTAGATGCATCAACTTTATCAAAAGAGTTATTATGAGAAGATGCATTTATAGGAGTATCATCATCTAGAGACATATCAGGGTAGATTTATCAGATGCAAAATGAAAAGCTTCATCTACTTTAACATTAATAGATTCTACCATCGTTTTAGATTCCAAGTTAAATACCCGATATGCTCTACAGTTTGTAGAATAACCCATGAAGATCCCTTCGTCACTTCGAGAGTCGAATTTACCAAGATTTTCGCGATCACGCAAAATATAACAACGACTCCCAAAGATTCGAAAATATTTGATATTCGGTTTTCTACAGAACCATAGCTCATATGGTGTATTTAAAGTTCCCGGGCGCAAAATACACTCGATTAATTACTAGACGGCGGTGTTCATAGCTTCAGCCCAAAATGTAACGGGAGTTTCCGGCTATGAAGCATCGCACGTGCCATCTCTTGAGCAACCCTGTTTTTGCGCTCGACTACACCATTCTGCTGAGGTGTATAGGGTGCTGAGAATTCATGTTTTTATGCCGTTGGAAGTGCAAAAATCAATGAATTTAGAATTAATGAATTCTCCACCTCTATCACTTCGAACACGACGATCTTTCATTTCTTTCAATCATAATACGATGACAAACCTCATGAAAAGAATCGAAAGTATCCGCTTTCTCTTTTAAAAATGTTACCCATGAATATCTAGAGAAATCATCAACCAAAAGAAAAATATACCATTACCTCCAAAGATGGTTGACGAGTCGGCCCCATTAGTCCATATGCAGTAATTCTAAGGGCGATTGGTACCAACGTGGTTCAAGTTCTTGTGTGCAGCTCTGATTGTTTTCCCTTTTGACAACCTCCACACACAATGTTATCTTAAAAGAAAGTTTAGGAACCCCCTTAACCACGTCTTTATTGAAATCTTGCTAGTTCTTTAAAATTTATGTGACCTAGTCTTTCATGCCAAAGAGTTCATTATCTAAAGAAGGTTACATTTTTCAGAAATTTTTTTGAGACACATAGCAATTATTTTCAGATCTAACCCCTTTCAAAAAGATACATGGTCCTATCAGTTACATACATTCTGCAGATGAAAAATTAACTTAGAAACCATTGTCACAATTTGACTTACTAATGAGGTTAGTCTTGAAGGCCTCAAGACATTGTTCAAAACCGGGCCTTCTGGAATAGTCGATTGTTCTTTTCCAACAATTTTGGAAGCGACGGTCTCCGAAACAACATGCTTCCTCCGAGATTTTCTCTAAAGTTGTTAAAACTGTTTTTGTCACCGGTCATGTGACTGGAAACATCCACTATCCAGATACCAAGACGAATTGTCATAAGCTGCAAAGAATATGAACACAAGACAAGGGAAGATTTCCACTTTGCGCACCCCACCTTTTGGACTTGCGTCGGCAATGTATCTGAAGTTAAAACGTCTTGATTTGATTCATCGCTGTTTCATTGATGGATGTCGTCTTGTTTAATGTACTAACAATTTTCTTTTCTTTGAAAAATCCTTTTTTGATTTCCCGGAAGTGAACTAATGGTAGTTGTTGCAAGAGGCCTGATATGTTTTCGTTCGCTCCAATCCTTGCAATTTCTTCTTATGTGCCCTGCAAAACCACAACGAAAACATA
>CM055075.1:4504907-4657407 GCA_029204045.2 Tillandsia leiboldiana
CCTCGAAAACCGTGCCAAAACCCAAATCTGGGCAAAACACTCAAAATGAAAGTCGAAGATTTACCTCTCGTGAATCCAACGCCGCAACAAATCGCTGAAAAAAGACTGTCGGGGTAGCTCTGTGGAATTTCCGGACCGAAAAGTGACGAGGACGGGCCTCAACAATAGTAGAACGTCGCTCCGCACTACGAGGGTAGAAAACACAGTCGTCGCGGCTTCCAAAAATCTGAAGCTCGGCAGGAGATTGGCCAAGAGGGAGAGAAAAAAATCTTGTGAAGGGAAGTAGAGGCTAAATCCCAGGGAAAGGGCAGAAAATCGCATCCCAAATGGCCTATTATAGGCCCACAAGAGAAAACAGCCCAAAAAGGCAAGTGAAGACTTTCGGGCCCAAACTTTCGGGCGCCCGAAAGTTTCCGGGCTGCTACAGTAACGGGCCGGCCCGTTACTGCGCAGCCCGAAACCACCACAAGCCGCCACGTGTCCCAGCCTGCTCCCGCACCCGGCGCACGCTCCGCGACGAACCCGTGACGCCCGTGTCCGACCAGCGGCGTGCACCGGTACGCCCGACCAACCACGGGGCGCCCACGTGGCGCCCCCAAACCCCCCGGTCAACGCGCACGTCCGCGCGACGTGCGCGGCCGCGTCGCCGCCGGATCCGGGTCGGGCACGCGCCCGAGGCACCGCCTCAGCCGCCACTGCCGAGTGGACCGAGTGCACCAGAAACCCGCCAACCAGACAACGCCACGTGTCCACCGGTCTAACGTGCACCAGTGCCAAACATTCGTGGACCGCGTGACAACACCGCACCAACCACGAGATGCCACGTGGCATGCCCTCGATCCACCGTGCACCCGCCAAGGCCCGTGGACCGCGCCCCTGCGCCGGCCAACCGCAGCCGTCCACGTGGCCCGCGCCCGGTGCACGCGCCCGCGGTGGACCGCGCGCTGCGCCGCCCCCGCCGCGCCGCCGCCGCCGCCGGCGCTTCTCCGGCCGCCGGAACAGTGACCCAAGCCTCGATTTCCGTGTTTTCGCGTCCGGGCTCCGAAAAATTCAAGTAGTAAATAGTCCATTTCGCTCGTTTTCGCGCGCTGAATCCAAATCCGAGGTCCGTTCGGCCAAATTCCACTTCTAAAATTTTTAAAAATTTCCCGGAAGAGTAGACTTGATCCAATTTCCGTTCCGGGTCACATTCTTGGCTCCGATAAGCGCGCAAACACCTCACACACCCAAAATGGACTACCGAAAAGAAAACAAGCTCCAATTTTACCAGAAACTCAATTCTGGGGCCCGACACGCACACACGCACTCCCAGAAACCTCCAAACCAACAGTAAACCCAGTGTGGGGATTCAGGTCCTCACATCCTCCCCCACTAAAAGAAAGTTTCGTCTCGAACAAACACGGCTCAAAAGGGAGTCTCCAAGCCCAAGGAAGCATCTACCACACACAAACTCCAACCCCCAGTTACAACACACCACCACCAAGCAAGATCAACAGCCGGATAGACCTCAAGAATTCCAAAAACTGGGGAACGAGAAAGAGTAGCCAACTCTACGCGTCCAAACTACACGAATTACGTCGCAAAACTTAACAAAAAAGAAAGGGCCCCACCAGTAGGAAGGTCATCAACCCCAACTCTCCAATATAGAAACAACTGAAATTAGCGAAAAGTTTGAAAGTTTCGAGAGACCAGTGCCCTCCGCCCCAATCAAACAAGAACAGGTTCGGGCACCGTCCCATTTCTGGAGTAGTCTTTCGAATCTTTCCTCCTGTTCGCAAATTTCAGCATAATAACGAGAAAAGAGGGAGAGGAGTGTTGATGTCGTTCCTGCTGTGGCAACAAAACGGAAGCTACGGTCTATCCGTGCCCCTAAAAGAACAACCACTCTATCCCTAGATACAAACCTTCTAGTCCTAGGCGTCACCTACGCTCGACCAGTCGCACCTAACCCGAAGCCATTGAAACCACAGCTGCAGGAAGGATGCCTCGGTAATCCGTGGAAATGATCTCCGTCGTCCAACTCGCAGAAAGGCCCACAGTTCTCTATTCGCAATCAAATGTTGCAGGATACCGCACCAGCGGGTCCACCCCATGTACTCAACCAATTCTTGAGCTGTAACAAGATCGTCACACCTGCTGGCGCACTTCTTCAGTTTCATCTGTCTCGATCATGCCCCCAAAATACACCTCTGCTCGTAGGACACTGGGAAGAATCCAAACACTCATGCCAAGCAACAAAATTCCTATCCCGTAATCATGCCGCGTTGCAAATGCTCTACTAACATGTGCAGAAAGATGCAGCGGTGTCCAAAAACCCACTTAACTCTGCTGAAAATAAAGCCTACCTGCGGCGATAGGATCTGCTGCTGGGGTGCTCTCTACCATGACTGCATAATCTCGTCCACTAGGCGCTGGAGACCGTCGTACCCGTCTGTCCGACGTCGTACCCCACTCTGTCTGATGGTGTCCTGGAGGAGTGGCTTCTGCTTCCTGAACTGGCAAGGGAGGTGCTCTGTAGCAAGGGGTTGCACTGACGGAATGGCTCGGCGACAAACTGATTGGAAATGTCCCAACTCTCCACTATCGGAAACACCGTCCCAGCCTCTGGTCACACTGCGACGGTGGATGAGGGCCGCCACAGATGACGCACTCACGTCGCTGCTGCCGGAGCTGCTGTCTAGGCTGGTGCTGCTGATACCGTGGCTGCTGCCGGGGACCACCTGACCTCGAGCGCCTCCGAAACCCACGACCCAGAGGATGAGATCGTGGGGGTCTCAGAGGTCCCTGCCGACTCGTCTGTCCCTCAACATCCTGTGCCGGGCGCTTTGCCCCCACAATCCCTGCGGAAGATGGAGCCACCTCGGCCAACACCGCCTCTATGTGCTCCGAACTCTGCCCCGAAAAACGATGTGGATCAGTCCGATGAAATCTCGTCAACAAATCGAACACCTCACGCTGCTCTGCCGGGGTCAACTGTCCTGTCGTCCCGGACGCCTGACCACTGGTAATCGGTGCAATAGGGGCTGCCTGTGCTGCTGGCACAACTGGGGGTGCCACCGCTGGCGAGAAAGGTACAGGGAAACTCTCTAGAGGTGCTACCACCGGCTGTACTCTTTGTTCCATCATGCGCGTCATCCGATCCGTGATCTCCTCCTGGCGCCGTAAAATCTCCACCTGGCGTCGGAGAGTCTCAGACAAATGGGCCATCTGAGCCCGAAGCTCCTGCCCCTCACTCTGCTGACCCTGAGGTGACTCCTCCTGCTCAGGCTCATGGGAGGAGGAGACTGAGACGTGTCTGCATCCTGCGTCGAGGAGGCATCGTGCCCACCTGCAATCCACAAGCAAACATCAAGACAACACCAAACAGCACTCGACCCAATCAAGCGGAAGTCTAACCGGCATGTCCCCCTTCTTGAAGTACTATGTTGTCTGCAGCCAACATAGTTGCCACAGAAGGAAGACATGTCAATCACTCATCCCGATCCGCTCGGAAGAGTTAGAAACCCAATCAGACTCCCGCAAAATCACGGCTCTCACGTGAGTCATCCTAGGGTCCGACCACAAGCCTAGGGTTCCTAAGTCCTCCAAGACCTACATCCTAGGCTCTGATACCACTCTAATCTGTCACGCCCCGGGGTCGGAACTGTACCCCGGGCTCGCCAACAGATCCGCCGTCCCTACAGGAAGCCCCGTAGAGACGTAGCGTCTACCTGCAAAAATAGAACATCTACACTAACAGATATCAGAGCTGTAAAAGAAATGTAACTATGAACAGAAAGTAAAACAGTCTCTCATAAAATATAATACATAAAATCCTCACTAGAAAAACAGAAGTCTCTCAAAAGAAAACAAAAGAGTACAACTCGATCCCTCACTACAAGATCTCTCAACATGACACAACCAAAATATAAGGGTACCTCTATGCCACACTGAAGCTGAAGGGGGAAGGGATCTATCTCGCGACTCCCTTACCTCGGTCTGAAGGAGCAGGATCAGCAACAGGTACTGCAGGAACTGGAGCTGGAGTCCCTGGGGAAAAGACACCACGACGGGTGTGAGAACTACCTCCCACAGTAGTTCTCAGTGGGTGCCGCCAACAAGCCCGACGGTCTGCCCACTAAGTCTACTAGAGGCATAAAGTAACAAAAGAAATGCAGTATGGAAAAGCGGGAAAGTAAGACATCTACTGCTACTATGCCTCTATCTAAAAAGGTCAAAAAGCGGGACAGATGAAAATATGATGCATCTGCTAACATGACAGTAAGATCACTCAATCTGAACTGACTGCCTCCTCGGGTCCAGTCAAGCCTGCGCCAATCTACTGCCGATATATCCTGGAGGACCGGACTTACGTAGAACGTCCGTAGCTGCCAAAACTGGCTCAGCCAGAGGGACGGTGTCTGTGACTGCCAAAACTAGCTCAGTCAGAGGGTTTGCGTCCGTAACTGCCAAAACTGGCTCAGTCAGAGGGAATGCATCCGTAACTGCCAAACTGGCTCAGTCAGAGGGAATGCATCGACAAGTCGCGGTACAAGAGTACCATATCCACCCCGGGTGTGGCTCTCGAGGGGTGCGACCCCACCGAGGAAAAGTATCCGCGCATCCTGTCGCGCAGGTGGCATTGCAGGCTATGGTCAAAATCCACGCTCACGCTCTGCTCGGAAGAACTCAATCCTGTGAAATCTCTTACAACAGTCGGAACACTCTCGACGACTCAGCTGATCAGCCCACACGAAACCCGAGACACTCACCTCACCATCAACTCACCCTGCGGACTCACTAACAGGATACACCCCACAACACGCCAAGATCCAATCACTGTCCCACTTACTGGCTAAGAATCCACACTGTCACTATGACCATGTCCCAAAGATCCCAGATCCACTATCACTATCACTATCACTATCACAAAGTGAACTGGTCTACAGACTGCTACAGACTCCACTCGGTCCCCAGACGCGAGTGCAAATGCATCCATAGCTAATAAGCCTTCCAGCCCACGACTCGGGGAAAAGTCACTATGTCCAGAATGACAGGAGTAATAACCAATGTGGGAAACTAAGAAATGAATAAATCCAATTCGGGTTTAAGTTTACTACAGTCTGGTGGAGCATGATGTATAATATACTTATCAGGTATACTAGGCTAAGTTGAGTTTCCATGTTGTAAGAGTTCAAACATTGCAAGCGGTTCAATGAGGTCATCAGATTTAACAACTGTCAACTGTGGGTACTAACATACAGTTCACACATAATATTAGGGTCATAAATTAACATGCATGCTACTACATTCATAGAATTAGAGTGCAGTCCATAGATTTTGAAAGCAGGATCACCCACCTGAACACGCTAACTGTCCGGGGTTACACAGATAAGGGAGTCCAGGAACAGCCAAAGCACACAATCCTCCAAGCTGACAACACTGTAGTAGTGCTTACAACATCCTGGATACAATCACAAACCAATTCTACACTTAAAATCCACAAAAATCCCAAGTTCAAAATCTTGCATGAACAGTCCATCCTATCACGAAATTTTCACCTGAAAATCATCTTCCAAAAATTCTGATAAAAATACCACGGCGATCCTCGCGAAGTGTAGATGTCGATAGGCTCCTGAATGGTCGAATTCCGATGTCCGGATGAGGAGATAAAAATCCGCGAAGTGAGTGCTGTCCAGGAATCTCACAGCAAAACAGTGGCTCAGTGATACCTCGAAAACCGTGCCAAAAACCCAAATCTGGGCAAAACAGTCAACACGAAAGTCGAAGATTTTCCTCTCGTGAATCCAACGCCGCAAAAATCGCTGAAAAAGACTGTCGGGGTAGCTCTGTGGAATTTCCGGACCGAAAAGTGACGATGACGGGCCTCCAACAGTAGAACGTCGCTCCGCACTACGAGGTAGAAAACACAGTCGTCGCGGCTTCCAGAAAATCTGAAGCTCGGCTGGAAGATTGGCAAGAGGGAGAGAAAGAAATCTTGTGAAGGGAGTAGAGGCTAAATCCCACGGGAAAGGGCAGAAAATCGCATCCCAAATGGCCTATTTATAGGCCCACAAGAGAAAACAGCCCAAAAAGGCAAGTTGACCACTTTCGGGCCCAACTTTCGGGCGCCCGAAAGTTTCCGGGCTGCTACAGTAACGGGCCGGCCCGTTACTGTGCGCGCCCGAAACTTCCACAAGCCGCCACGTGTCCCATTCCTGCTCCCCGCACCCGGCGCACGCACCGCGACGAACCACGGGACGCCACGTGTCGCGACCAGAGGTCGTGCACCGGTACGCCCGACCAACCACGGGGCGCCACGTGGCGCCCCCAAACCGCCCGGTCAACGCGCACGTCGCGCGACGTGCGCTGGCCGCGCCGCCGCCGGATCCGGGTCGGGCACGCGCCCCGAGGCACCGCCTCAGCCGCCACTGCCGAGTGGACCGAGTGCACCAGAACCCGCCAACCAGACAACGCCACGTGTCCACCGGTCTACCGTGCACCAGAGCCAAACATTCATGGACCGCGTGCACAACACCGCACCAACCACGAGATGCCACGTGGCATGCCCTCGGTCCACCGTGCACCCCGCCAAGGCCCGTCGACCGCGCCCGCTGCGCCGGCCAACCGCAGCCGTCCACGTGGCCCGCGCCCGGTGCATGCGCCCCGCGGTGGACCGCGCGCCTGCGCCGCCCTCCGCCGCCGCCGGCTCTTCTCCGGCCGCCGGAACAGTGACCCAAGCCTCGATTTCCGTGTTTTCGCGTCCGGGCTCCGAAAAATTCAAGTAAATAGTCCATTTCGCTCGTTTTCGCGCGCTGAATCCAAATCCGAGGTCCGTTCGGCCAAATTCCACTTCTAAAATTTTCTAAAAATTTCCCGGAAGAGTAGACTTGATCCAATTTCCGTTTCGGATCACATTCTTGGCTCCGATAAGCGCGCAAACACCTCACACACCCAAAATGGACTATCGAAAAAGAAAACAAGCTCCAATTTTACCAGAAACTCAATTCTGGGGCCCGGCACGCACACACGCACTCCCAGAAGCCTCCAAACCAACAGTAAACCACAGTGTGGGGATTCGGGTCCTCACATCCTCCCCCACTAAAAGAAAGTTTCGTCCTCGAAACAAACACGGCTCAAAAGGGAGTCTCCAAGCCCAAAGGTAAGCATCTACCAACACAAACTCCAACCCCCAGTTACAACACACACACCACCAAGCAAGATCAACAGCCGGATAGACCTCAAGAATTCCAAAAACTGGGGAACGAGAAAGAGTAGCCAACTCTACGCGTCCAAACTACACGAATTACGTCGCAAAACTTAACAGAAAAGAAAGGGCCCCACCAGTAGGAAGGTCATCAACCCCCAACTCTCCAATATAGAAAACAACTGAAATTAGCGAAAAGTTCGAAAGTTTCGAGAGACCAGTGCCCTCGCCCCAATCAAACAAGAACAGGTTCGGGCACCGTCCCCATTTCTGGAGTAGTCTTTCGAATCTTTCCTCCTGTTCGCAAATTTCAGCATAATAACGAGAAAAGAGGGAGAGGAGTGTTGATGCCGTTCCTGCTGTGGCAACAAAACGGAAGCTACGGTCTATCCGTGCCCCTAAAAAGAACACCACTCTATCCCTAGATACAAACCTTCTAGTCCTAGGCGTCACCTACGCTCGACCAGTCGCACCTAACCCGAAGCCATTGAAACCACAGCTGCAGGAAGGATGCCTCGGTATCCAGTGGAAATGATCTCCCGTCGTCCAACTCGCAGAAAGGCCACAGTTCTCTATTCGCAATCAAATGTTGCAGGATACCGCACCAGCGGGTCCACCCCATGTACTCAAACCAATTCTTGGAGCTGTAACAAGATCGTCACACCTGCTGGCGCACTTCTTCAGGTCTCATCTGTCTCGATCATGCCCCAAAATACACCTCTGCTCGTAGGACACTGGGAAGAATCCAAACACTCATGCAAGCAACAAAATTCCTATCCCGTAATCATGCCGCGTTGCAAATGCTCTACTAACATGTGCAGAAAGATGCAGCGGTGTCCAAAAACCCACTTAACTCTGCTGAAAATAAAGCCATACCTGCGGCGATAGGATCTGCTGCTGGGGTGCTCTCTACCATGACTGCATAATCTCGTCCACTAGGCGCTGGAGACCGTCGTCCCGTCTGTCCCGACGTCGTACCCCACTCTGTCTGATGGTGTCCTGGAGGAGTGGCTTCTGCTTCCTGAACTGGCAAGGGAGGTGCTGTAGCAAGGGGTTGCACTGACGGAATGGCTCGGCGACAAACTGATTGGAAATGTCCCAACTCTCCACATCGGAAACACCGTCCCAGCCTCTGGTCACACTGCGACGGTGGATGAGGGCCGCCACAGATGACGCACTCACGTCGCTGCTGCCGGAGCTGCTGTCTAGGCTGGTGCTGCTGATACCGTGGCTGCTGCCGGGGACCACCTGACCTCGAGCGCCTCCGAAACCCACGACCCAGAGGATGAGATCGTGGGGGTCTCAGAGGTCCCTGCCGACTCGTCTGTCCCTCAACATCCTGTGCCGGGCGCTTTGCCCCCACAATCCCTGCGGAAGATGGAGCCACCTCGGCCAACACCGCCTCTCTGTGCTCCGAACTCTGCCCCGAAAAACGATGTGGATCAGTCTGACGAAATCTCGTCAACAAATCGAACACCTCACGCTGCTCTGCCGGGGTCAACTGTCCTGCCGTCCCGGACGCCTGACCACTGGTAATCGGTGCAATAGGGGCTGCCTGTGCTGCTGGCACAACTGGGGGTGCCACCGCTGGCGAGAAAGGTACAGGGAAACTCTCTAGAGGTGCTACCACCGGCTGTACTCTTTGTTCCATCATGCGCGTCATCCGATCCGTGATCTCCTCCTGGCGCCGTAAAATCTCCACCTGGCGTCGGAGAGTCTCAGACAAATGGGCCATCTGAGCCCGAAGCTCCTGCCCCTCACTCTGCTGACCCTGAGGTGACTCCTCCTGCTCAGGCTCATGGGAGGAGGAAGACTGAGAACGTGTCTGCATCCTGCGTCGAGGAGGCATCGTGCCCACCTGCAATCCACAAGCAACATCAAGACAACACCAAACAGCACTCGACCCAATCAAGCGGAAGTCTAACGGCATGTCCCCCTTCTTGAAGTACTATGTTGTCTGCAGCCAACATAGTTGCCACAGAAGGAAGACATGTCAATCACTCATCCCGATCCGCTCGGAAGAGTTAGAAACCCAATCAGGACTCCCGCAAAATCACGGCTCTCACGTGAGTCATCCTAGGGTCCGACCACAAGCCTAGGGTTCCTAAGTCCTCCAAGACCTACATCCTAGGCTCTGATACCACTCTAATCTGTCACGCCCCGGGGTCGGAACTGTACCCCGGGCTCGCCAACAGATCCGCCGTCCCTACAGGAAGCCCCGTAGAGACGTAGCGTCTACCTGCAAAAAATAGAACATCTACACTAACAGATATCAGAGCTGTAAAAGAAATGTAACTATGAACAGAAAGTAAAACAGTCTCTCATAAAATATAATACATAAAATCCTCACTAGAAAAACAGAAGTCTCTCAAAAGAAAACAAAAGAGTACAACTCGATCCCTCACTACAAGATCTCTCAACATGACACAACCAAAATATAAGGGTACCTCTATGCCACACTGAAGCTGAAGGGGGAAGGGATCTATCTCGCGACTCCCTTACCTCGGTCTGAAGGAGCAGGATCAGCAACAGGTACCGCAGGAACTGGAGCTGGAGTCCCTGGGGAAAAGACACCACGACGGGTGTGAGAACTACCTCCCACAGTAGTTCTCAGTGGGTGCCGCCAACAAGCCCGACGGTCTGCCCACTAAGTCTACTAGAGGCATAAAGTAACAAAAGAAATGCAGTATGGAAAAGCGGGAAAGTAAGACATCTACTGCTACTATGCCTCTATCTAAAAAGGTCAAAAAGCGGGACAGATGAAAATATGATGCATCTGCTAACATGACAGTAAGATCACTCAATCTGAACTGACTGCCTCCTCGGGTCCAGTCAAGCCTGCGCCAATCTACTGCCGATATATCCTGGAGGACCGGACTTACGTAGAACGTCCGTAGCTGCCAAAACTGGCTCAGCCAGAGGGACGGTGTCTGTGACTGCCAAAACTAGCTCAGTCAGAGGGTTTGCGTCCGTAACTGCCAAAACTGGCTCAGTCAGAGGGAATGCATCCGTAACTGCCAAAACTGGCTCAGTCAGAGGGAATGCATCGACAAGTCGCGGTACAAGAGTACCATATCCACCCCGGGTGTGGCTCTCGAGGGGTGCTACCCCACCGAGGAAAAGTATCCGCGCATCCTGTCGCGCAGGTGGCATTGCAGGCTATGGTCAAAATCCACGCTCACGCTCTGCTCGGAAGAACTCAATCCTGTGAAATCTCTCACAACAGTCGGAACACTCTCGACGACTCAGCTGATCAGCCCACACGAAACCCGAGACACTCACCTCACCATCAACTCACCCTGCGGACTCACTAACAGGATACACCCCACAACACGCCAAGATCCAATCACTGTCCCACTTACTGGCTAAGAATCCACACTGTCACTATGACCATGTCCCAAAGATCCCAGATCCACTATCACTATCACTATCACTATCACAAAGTGAACTGGTCTACAGACTGCTACAGACTCCACTCGGTCCCCAGACGCGAGTGCAAATGCATCCATAGCTAATAAGCCTCCCAGCCCACGACTCGGGGAAAAGTCACTATGTCCAGAATGACAGGAGTAATAACCAATGTGGGAAACTAAAGAAATGAATAAATCCAATTCGGGTTTAAGTTTACTACAGTCTGGTGGAGCATGATGTATAATATACTTATCAGGTATACTAGGCTAAGTTGAGTTTCCATGTTGTAAGAGTTCAAACATTGCAAGCGGTTCAATGAGGTCATCAGATTTAACAACTGTCAACTGTGGGTACTAACATACAGTTCACACATAATATTAGGGTCATAAATTAACATGCATGCTACTACATTCATAGAATTAGAGTGCAGTCCATAAATTTTGAAAGCAGGATCACCCACCTGAACACGCTAACTGTCCGGGGTTACACAGATAAGGGAGTCCAGGAACAGCCAAAGCACACAATCCTCCAAGCTGACAACACTGTAGTAGTGCTTACAACATCCTGGATACAATCACAAACCAATTCTACACTTAAAATCCACAAAAATCCCAAGTTCAAAATCCTGCATGAACAGTCCATCCTATCACGAAATTTTCACCTGAAAATCATCTTCCAAAAGTTCTGATAAAAATACCACGGCGATCCTCGCGAAGTGTAGATGTCGATAGGCTCCTGAATGGTCGAATTCCGATGTCCGGATGAGGAGATAAAAATCCGCGAAGTGAGTGCTGTCCAGGAATCTCACAGCAAAACAGTGGCTCAGTGATACCTCGAAAACCGTGCCAAAAACCCAAATCTGGGCAAAACACTCAACACGAAAGTCGAAGATTTACCTCTCGTGAATCCAACGCCGCAAAAATCGCTGAAAAAGACTGTCGGGGTAGCTCTGTGGAATTTCCGGACCGAAAAGTGACGATGACGGGCCTCCAACAGTAGAACGTCGCTCCGCACTACGAGGTAGAAAACACAGTCGTCGCGGCTTCCAGAAAATCTGAAGCTCGGCTGGAAGATTGGCAAGAGGGAGAGAAAGAAATCTTGTGAAGGGAGTAGAGGCTAAATCCCACGGGAAAGGGCAGAAAATCGCATCCCAAATGGCCTATTTATAGGCCCACAAGAGAAAACAGCCCAAAAAGGCAAGTTGACCACTTTCGGGCCCAACTTTCGGGCGCCCGAAAGTTTCCGGGCTGCTACAGTAACGGGCCGGCCCGTTACTGTGCGCGCCCGAAACTTCCACAAGCCGCCACGTGTCCCATTCCTGCTCCCCGCACCCGGCGCACGCACCGCGACGAACCACGGGACACCACGTGTCGCGACCAGAGGTCGTGCACCGGTACGCCCGACCAACCACGGGGCGCCACGTGGCGCCCCCAAACCGCCCGGTTAACGCGCACGTCGCGCGACGTGCGCGGCCGCGCCGCCGCCGGATCCGGGTCGGGCACGCGCCCCGAGGCACCGCCTCAGCCGCCACTGCCGAGTGGACCGAGTGCACCAGAACCCGCCAACCAGACAACGCCACGTGTCCACCGGTCTACCGTGCACCAGAGCCAAACATTCATGGACCGCGTGCACAACACCGCACCAACCACGAGATGCCACGTGGCATGCCCTCGGTCCACCGTGCACCCCGCCAAGGCCCGTCGACCGCGCCCGCTGCGCCGGCCAACCGCAGCCGTCCACGTGGCCCGCGCCCGGTGCACGGGCCCCGCGGTGGACCGCGCGCCTGCGCCGCCCTCCGCCGCCGCCGGCTCTTCTCCGGCTGCCGGAACAGTGACCCAAGCCTCGATTTCCGTGTTTTCGCGTCCGGGCTCCGAAAAATTCAAGTAAATAGTCCATTTCGCTCATTTTCGCGCGCTGAATCAAAATCCGAGGTCCGTTCGGCCAAATTCCACTTCTAAAATTTTCTAAAAATTTTCCGGAAGAGTAGACTTGATCCAATTTCCGTTCCGGATCACATTCTTGGCTCCGATAAGCGCGCAAACACCTCACACACCCAAAATGGACTACCGGAAAAGAAAACAAGCTCCAATTTTACCAGAAACTCAATTCTGGGGCCCGGCACGCACACATGCACTCCCAGAAGCCTCCAAACCAACAGTAAACCACAGTGTGGGGATTCGGGTCCTCACATTAGAGGATTTAGAACCCGATGATTCTTTAGATGGTTTCGTGGATGAAGATCCATCGGTTCGATTCTTCCAAAATTTCCGACGAAATTTCTTTGTGATCCGCGCCAATTGTTCTTCAAAATCGGCAAAAGAGATTTCATCGTCGGAACTTGATTCGCTATCTTCTTCCTTTGTTGATTTGAATGCAATACCTGTAAGCTTAGAAGAAGACTTGGAAGAAACTTGATTAGTAGGAAAAGTCATTTCATAAGTTTGCAAAGCACCTACTAATTCCTCTACACTCATCTCATCCGGATGACTAACGGTTTCAATGGCGGTAACCTTTGCCCTAAACCGTTCCGGAAGAGTCCGAAGTATCTTTCTTACAATTTTCGACTCCGGGATCTTTTCTCCTAAATTAGCACATGTATTTATTACATCTTGAAGTCTAGTGTAATAATCTGTAAACAATTCATGCTCTTCCATATGAATAGAGTCAAATTGACTTGTAAGCATCTGGAGCTTTTGAATTTTTACAAGATTAGTACCCTCATGTGTAATTTTGAGAATATCCCAAATTTCCTTCGCGGTTTCACACGCGGAAATTCTTGTGAACTCAGTCGAGGAAAGAGAATTAAATAAAGCGTTCATACCTTTCCCATTGTAAGAAGATCTTTCAAATTCCTCTTTGGACCATCTAGAGCGAGGTTTTGGGGTAGTAGAATTTCCTACTTCCTCAACAGGATGCACTCAACCGTATTCCACGGATTGCCATACCCGCTCATCAATTGCGATGAGAAAAGCTCTCATCCGCACTTTCCAATAAGCATAATTAGTCCCATCAAAAAGAGGAGGTCTATAAATATTACCACTTTCACCCATCATGATAGATAAGCCTAAAACCCGCTCTGATACCAATTGTTAGTTTTTATAGGATCCACAAGGATCTAAATAGGTACTATCAAACAACTAGAGGGGAGGTGAATAGGTGTAATACTTATAAAACCAAATCTCAGTGCAAAATAAAAACTAATGAGGAAAATAAAAACAGCACACCGAGATATACGTGGAAACTCCAATCCAGGAGAAAAACCACGGGACCAACACGCAATAACAATCCACTAAGAATAGAAGAATAACAAGGTGATTACCGACTCCACGGACTCAAACCCCTCCTTTAGCTTCTTCGGACCTTGCGCTCACCGAATGGATGTCCACGCAATAACAATCCACTAAGAAAAGAAGAATAACAAGGTGATTACCATCTCCACGGATTTAACCCCTCCTTCAACTTCTTCGGACCTTGCGCTCCACCGATTGCACGTCCACTGCACACGTTCGAATCCACGAACGCCACTCGAATCCACGAGCACACGTTTCGAATCCACGAAACGCCTTTAGCACACCGAATCCACGATGCCACGTCGAATCCACGACGCAAATAGCCGATAAAGAATATAGGCTTCGATGGTGATCCTTTGCTTAGATTATCAATGAAGATCCATGGGAAAAATCTCTAAGCAAAGATTAGATCAATTCGACAAAAGATATGTTCTTGAAAGAACCGTCGAATTGACCTAAAAGAGGCTATAAAGAAGAATGATAAAAACCTAGCCTCTAGGGTTGCTCTCAAGTGTTTTATCAATTGATCGGCCGTGCTCCCCACGTTTTTGAGAAACCCTAAATGTCTATTTATAGTTTAGAAACCTTTGGAAAGAGATAAGAATCAAAAACTTACCTTATCTGGAAATTTTCAGGACGGCGATCCGGATCGGATTTACTGTGATCCGGATCGTCGTAACGAGTCAGGCTATTCCAGAAAAACAGGGTTCGGGATCCGGATTGAAATGCCCGATCCGGATCGTTCATATATTCCAACAAAAACCCATGTTCGGGATCCGGATCGAAATGACCTTTGATCCGGATCGGATTTGCCAATGAACAAGCACCCTTCGGGATCCGGATTGGACTGTCTGATCCGGATCCTGAACATGTCCCATGTCCAGTTTTTAATTTTTATGCAATTAAAAATTCATCCAAGTGTTTCTACACTATAAGAAAGTATACGGATCACCAAAATTATTTAGTTAACCATACCTGATCCTTTTGAATACTTTCTTCTTGAGATTGATGTAACTGATCCACAATTCTTCAACTTCAATCTTCAAGACTCAAGACACTGAGTGTCAACTTGAGCTCTTGTTGAATCTTCTCTAAGTCTTTGATTGCTGATTGACAATTTGATCCCTTTAAGACTCCGACTCAACTCACTGACTTGACTCACGAAATATGCCAACACCAAAAAGCCGTAACACCCTAGACTGGTCTTAGGCGTGTAACAGTGCGGTACGAGGCGAACCATCCGCCGGAAGGACAGGGCAGTCGAAGGTGGGACCGCGTCCCGATCCGGACCGATCTCGATCACGTAAATACACAAGATGCGACGAATGCCATCGGCTGAAGGCGCCAGGAGAACCAGCCGATAAGAAAAGAGATCGATAGGGGGAATATTGTCTCATCCAGAACCGTCTCTCGGCAGAAGAAAGACACCAGACCACCTCAGTCAAGCGACGGAGGAGGCGAAGTCAAGGTCAATCCTCAGCTGCTCGAAATTGCAGAAGGAAAGATCTTGAACGAAAGGAGTGCGGGATTTGGGCGGGAATCTCGTAGTTGACCCGGAACGGCAAGCGGCGTCCAGTATTGGAAAGCGTCGAGAATTACGATCCGGCACGACAATTAGGGAATGAACCTAGACGAAAAAACGACCGCTATCCCTTTGAGGATAATCGACTCAAAAGGAGGTGGTTGAGGAATTCACGGTGATTCCCCTTCGATTACGCCGATTTCTAAATCGGCGGTTATACACCTTGGTTCGAAAATGTACAAATAAGTGAACCAATGAAGAAAAAGGGATCCGGTAACCTCGTAAGCCCGGTACCACCCCAGCTTCTTCATATCTAGGAGTAGGTTAACTTAATTTTTCATACCTGTATTTACCGCTTTCTTTTACCATTTTCTTTACTACTTTCATAGGAGTAGGCTTACTTGTAATCTTTCTTTCTCTATCTTCTTCCTTGTATTCCCTTCCCAACGAATATAAAGATTTAATCGGTCTATCAACCGTGTCATTATTCGTATTTCTTGTGCTATAAAGTCATAATCGGCTCCTTAGCCGTATCATTATTTTTGTACCCGGTTCAGCTATCCTAAGTAGAACCCAGCAATCCCTTTCTACCTTCGTAAACCCGATTCAGCTATTCTAAGCCGAAAGGTCGTGAGAGTTACCAGAGGAGAACCCCGCCGAGCTGATCCCTCCCCAGCCCGATCGCTTGATCCATTGGCACGCAACGCATTCGACATCTTTGAGGGTCACCCCGAGGGGCTGATCACAGTGCAACCACTTTTTTGCCCCAACACCATCTTAATCTGTCACGCTCTGGGAGCAATTTTAAAGCGAAAACAATTGAATTTTTGGAAGCATTTTTTTTTTATATGATCACCCGCTCTTGCACGTGTACAAACCCGCCACTTACATAAAATCTCTCTATACAAATGGACGGAGTCTCCCCTGTATACGCACGACATCAACATTTACATAAGCATACATCAACCACATTCACTATTTGATTCACATACACAGAGTGCGAAGATTTTAAAAGAATCATTACATTCATTTTCGTGAAAACAACGCACACCCGGGGTATCTTAAGTTTGAAAAGATAAATCCACAAGATTTGAAAGATAGTGTCCACTCGACACTTAGTTTTCTAAAACCATTTTCACAAATCCTTTTTATGTTTGAAAATCCGCATCCACACGACGCATCATAAAACAACATTTTCACAGTGTATATCTAACCGATGGAGTAGGAAGAGTTCACAATTAATTCAGTAGGGGTTGGGAATGGGAAGAGTCCACAATTAATTCATTGGGAGTTGGAAATGAAAAGAATCGGAAAAAAAAAAAGGCTTATTGAGAATCGGGAATGGGAAGAGTTTAACTATGAAAAATTTATATAGTTTCAAAATTCTCAATTAAAAAAAAATTATCCCACATAACAAGAAATAGGGAGAATAATATATAGGTATAAATAGAAAGAAAGTGAATCCCATAAAAAAAAAAAAAAAAAAAAAAAAAAATCTATAGATTTAGAGGAGAGGTGGGTCTCATATTTTTTTCTCAAAACACGGAGAGAGCTTGAATCCCACGAAAATTAATAGTAGTTTATAGATTATTTGCTAATTTAACTTGCTGTACATGAGTTCGGCTCGAAATGCGATAGTAAACAGGTCATTTAATAAATGAGCCAAACACGAGCTGAATTTTTCAGCTCATATAATAAACAAGCCGACCACGAGTTTTAGTCAGATTACTCGTGTTCAACTCGATAATATCTCGAATATATATATTTTTTATAATTTAAATATATTTATAATAATATATATAATTATATATGCAAAAAAATAAATTTTTATCATTAAATTTTTTACTCAACTCAAATATTTATTTATAAAAATTTAACTATTTATTTATAAATAAGGCTTTTTTTGAAAATAACCCTATAAAATTTTATATTTTTAAAAATGGCCCTACAAAATTTGTATTTGCAAAAATGACCCTATGAGTGCCAACTGGACTCGGATTGAGTGTTTAAACACGCACTCTCAACATGCATGTCTTTACTTGTATATAAAAAAATATTAAAAAATTTTAAAATTTGAAAATTTTATGTACTTTTAAAAATTTTAAAAATTGTATATAAAAATTGGTATAAATTTTAAAATTTTAAAAATTTAGTATAAATTTATTAAAAAATAAACTTAAAAATTTAATTTTGTTTGAAAAAAACGTGAGGATAATCCCTTATCCTCCCTTATTCTCGTATCCAAACAATACCTCAGTGTTTAGACACGCATGTTTGTACACGTGACGTCCAGTTGATACCCATAGGATTATTTTTGTAAATATAAATTTTGTAGGGTCGTTTTCAAAATACAAAATTTTTTAGAGGGTGATTTTCAAAAAAAAAACCCTTATAAATATCTATTTATTATAAAAATTTAACTATTTAATCAAAATTTAATGAGTAAGATTTCATAATTTTATTTTCAATATTATAACCTATTAAACTTTTCCCTAATTTCTCCCCAACATCATAGCCTCCCTCAACATCATCATACCTCCCCCGCGCCAACTCGTCGCTCTTCGCGTCCCCACCTGGCCACCTGCGCCTCCCCACCGCCGCCGCCTGCGCCTCCCCGCCGCCGCCGCTCGTGGAAAACCACGCCGTCGACAACTCGGTCTCTCTTCACCTCCCCACCTGCATCTTGTGGCGCCTCGTCGAGGTCGGCCGCGACCTCCACCCTAATTATTTCAAGCACAACAACTTCTCTAGCTCCGTCCGAGACGTCGAACTCGTCCTTTTGACTTCTAATTAAGATCTAGTGGTGATTTTTTTTTGGACAGAGATTTAGGTAGATCGTGCCGGATCGGTGGGAATTCGCTAACTGACTGCTTCGAACGAGGCGAGTGGCGCCTCCTTGCTACATCCACCGTCGAAAGATCGCCCCTCCGCGCATCGTCCTCTCCTTCGAGCTCGGCGTCTCCTCCTTCCTGCCCCTGAGCTCGGCGCTTTCGTGAGGTTGGCTTCATTTATATTGTGCTCAATATACATTTCTAGTATCCCCTTTGACAGCAAATGATCACGGATGGTACTCATATATCCATCAGTTTATGATGTACTGTTTAATTCTGATTATTATCTCTATTGAACAATCAAAGAAAAGCTTTTTAATTTAAATTTCTCAATGTACAAAATAGAGCGTGTATGTTCATTCACTGATAACTTTTCTTCTTCTTTTTTTTTTTTATGTTCTTTTGGTTTATTATTTCCAAAATTTTCTAATTTGAACATTGATATCTCTTTTCCATTTGAAAGGTTGTATTTATCATTCTGCATTTCTTTGAACAATCAAAGAGAAGCTTTTTAATCAAGGGAGGCAGGAATCAGTAAGTTTACTTAGAGGACTCGCTAAGTTGCAATTTGGATTAATTCGATGTAGAAATCATAAAGTTGTAGACCCATGCGTGTAGCCGCGTACCACCTCTGATACCAAAAATTATTTGTTGTCTTCTCTTCACTTTTTAGTTTTAGAATCAAATACATCATTATGGAATATGGACTAAAACTTGTAAATTCACATGTTTTCGTTGAATTTGATCATATATAGTAGCTGTATGAATCGGAGTTTTCAGTTTTGAATGTTTGATACTTTGATCATATACAGTAGCTGTATGAATAGGAGTTTTAGAATCAAATACATCACAATTGTATGTTTTCATTGAGGGCATGCTTGGTTCAAAATAGGAATCGAAATAAGAATGGATTGGAATGGAAAACGGAATGATGAACCTCCTAATTTGTTTGGTTTACAATAGAATTTGGAATCTGAATCAACTTATTACTATTCTTTGGTTAAGAAAAATTTAATTTGCTATCTAAATTCATAATCCAAATTTAATTTAAATTGAAATTCATAATTGAAAATTGAAAATTTAATTTAAAATTTGCAATTTAAATTTAAGTTCAAAGTCAAAATATAAAACTATATTTAAATTCAAATATCAAACATATATTGAACTTAAAATTTAAATTAAAAAAATTAATATATTTCGAATTTATAATATAAATTTATATTTAAAATTATAATTTAATCTAAATTTAAATTTATATGTAGATTTGAATTTAATAATTAATTTTGAAAAAAAGGAGTTCTTTTCTCAATTCTTCCGGAATCAAAATTGTCTCCCACCTCTATATTGGGAGTCATTTTGGAGGTATTCGATTTCCCCTGGAATGGAAATTGGAATGCTAATCCCTCGAACCAAACACCAATAATGGAAATGGCTCATTCCGATTCCCATTCTAAGCCTCGAATCCTTCCAACCGAACATGCCTTGAATGTTTTCGTTGAATGCTTATAGATTCACATGTTTTGCACAATTACATTTGGAATGTAAGAAGTTTACCATGAGTAGTTCCTTATTTGAATGAATCACATAGCCCATAAGTAGTTCCCTATTTTAATGAATCACATGGCAATTGAACTTTCTTTCTTTGTAAAGTTTCAGCACATACACATTTGCCATTTCTTAAATGAATCATATTTATTTTTTGTCATATTACTGTTCATTAGTATGTACTTATCTGTTTCTCTATATATTTTTCTTTTAGTTATGTCTTCTCTAAGTTTGCCACATCCTCATTCATCTCAACAATTAGCATCTATTGTTGGCACTAATAAACTATGTGATACTCAAGAGAAAGATGAAATAGCTGATAATAAATATGTGGAAAAGATTGAAAATGAACTAGAAGGAAAGAAAGGTAGTAAAAAAAATTCTAAGGTTTGGGAATGCTTTAAAGAAGTAGAAGTTCTTGAAAATAAAGTCTTAGTGAAAAAGATCAAATGCTGATATTGTAAAAAGAAGTCTTCAAAACCAGAGATGGGCACCACCACACAACTAAAAAGGCATATGAATGAGTATCTGTACTAGAAAAATCAACCTAAAGATCAAGTTTTAATCAATTTTACACCAAGTGAAGCTCTAGATAATGGGATAGGATTTCCACATGTTTACATTGGCCCTACTGCATCTTACGGCACCTTTAAAATTCGAGAAATAATGGCTAAGATGATTATAGTTCATGAATATCCATTTACGATGTTTGAGCACATATGGTTCAATATATCGTGCAAGGCATTGAATCCTAGTTTTCAATGTTTTAAATTAGGATGTATTATATTTTATTATGTTGTAACTTTTATTTAGGCAATGTGTTAAATTTTGATGGATTTTGAATTATTATGTTGCGATTTGCTGTATATTGGTATCTTTCTTCCTACCCTTTGTTGTTGATGCTTTTTATTTTAAAATACATTTTTAATTGTTTTGTTGTAATGTGTTTTTATTTGGACAATGTGTTTTAAAGTAATGGATTTTACATTGTTGTGTTTACTTATAAATTGTTGTGATTTGCTGCAAATTAATTTTTTTCTGTCTATTCTTTGTTGTTAATATGTCTTTTACATTTAACATGTATTTTAATTTCTAATCGAGCTAATGATTCGAACACGAGCGCGAGCTAACGAGTTAATGAACTAACAAGGTTGCATTGATTAATCGAGTAACGAGCCGAACATGAGCTAGCTCGAATAAATTGCGAGCCGATCACGAGCTGGACTTTTTGAGCTCGTTAGGAGCTCAAGCTGAACACGAGCCGACCTTTAACACTTTCGAACCGAGCTTGAGGTGGCTCGAGCTCGCTCATGTTTGGCTCATTAACAGCCCTAGCTGTGTATCATGCTTTATAGTCTATGTCGCACAGATAATAGGATATATGGAAAGTATGGCTAAAAAATATTTTATTTTTAATATATGCTATTAGTGTTTATGACAAAAATTTTCGAAGTAGAATATGATTTTGGGATTTGTGTCTGAATCAACAAAACTAAGCTTATATATCAACATTAATCTAGAGTTTTTGTCGACTATCAGTATATGATGGAGTTTCATCCAAATGCATTGTGCGATAATGTAACTAAACAAGGTTTTTGGATTCGGGCTACTTGAGAATGTATATGTCCAGGACTAGGTCCCATAGAATTCCAGCCCGTATCCCTCCAGCATTCGTTCCGTGTCCTTAAGTACCCCTCGAGTGTTCGGGTGTTTAACTAATTTTAAAAATTGTTTAGTACTCATTTGATACATCTGGCATATATGTGATTGATGTGTGACATTATCATATGTATAGCTTGAGTTCTGTTTAAGTTCAGTGGCCCTTGACAAGTTAAAGCTACAATAAATGCAGCAATTTTTTTTTGTTTGGACAAAGATTTTGGAAAATGGGACTATAAGTCGACTATAATCATAGGAAATGTATTTATTGACTAACTGAAAATTTGGTAAACTTAAAGGCCTATGAGCTTGTCTATTATCTTAACGAACTGGAGTAAATGAGCTATGCTGTAACTTCCTTGGCGTCAAGCTATGCTGTGCTTCTCTTGCTACATTTTGGTTTTCTTACCAAACTTCAAATTTGAAACGAAACTGTTTTAGTTTCGGTTGGTGCTGATTGGAAATGCAGGTTTGAAATGTTCTAAACCGAAAGATTTCAATACCGTTTAGGTTGGGTCTAAGAAAGGTTAGTTTTACAATGTAAATCAAAATTGACTGTAATCAGCTCGTAGGATTTAATTTTAATATATTACTATCTTTATGAATCTTTTATATTGTTTTATTTAATGATTTTCTCTCTATGATAGATGGCACTATGAAAGTTAGCTTTCTTATTTATTGTTTATATAATTAAAATTTACTATTTTAGTCTGTTTTATTTATCATTCTTCAAAATTGTTGTGAAATGTTTGATGACCTTTTATCAGAGTGTAAATTGCCAATCAAAATGTTTCGTTTAGGGCCTTTAGGTGGTGGACCTAAACTGCAGCCAAGTTTTCGAACCATAAGTTATTATACTGATACTAACAATATTAGTTACTTTTTAGGGACTGTTCACTAAGTGTGTCCATTAAATCTCGGATTTATAGGTAATATAATTCTTTTCTGCTTTCTGTGTGCATAGGAGGCATGTTTATAAGTAAACTCTCTCAGTAGGTATTTGACAGTCATCACTTGTTTAGAGAAACTGCTTTGCTCTTAAAACTTGATATTGATAATTATCTATTATGTATTACTTAGCTATAAGCCTATACCAATGTTTTTTGTAGATAGACAATGCTCATTCTTGGTCACTGTAATCCTCATTTATTTTCTTATTTAGTGTATTGAAAGTTTCTCAGCTGTGGTTAGCTACACCTTATTGTTATCTTGATTTGTCGATTTTCAGCCAAAGAAAACTGTCCCAGCTAAGAATTGATGGACAAACAAGAGTTTTTACCTGGAAGCACGATAAATACGGAACCCACCAAACCTCGGATCCTTCTTGCTGCTTCTGGGAGTGTAGCTGCGATCAAATTTGAGAGCCTTTGTCGGATTTTTTCTGAGTGGGGCGAAGTTAGGGGAGTGGCAACCAATTCAGCCTTACATTTTATAGATAAAAAAGCACTTCCAAGCAATGTGATGTTTTTCACTGATGATGATGAATGGTCTAGTTGGACGAAGATTGGAGATGGAGTACTCCACATTGAGCTGAGGAAATGGGCAGACATTATGATTATTGCCCCGCTATCGGCAAACACCCTTGCAAAGGTACATTTTTTTGGGATAATTGCAATTTTGTCTCAGAAGTTTGACCTATATTTTAATTTCGTTCTTGAAGTTTCAATCGTACAATTTATTCTCTGAAGGTTGGTTTGATTTCAGTTTTGTCTTCAAAATTTATCTTTGACAAGTTAGTTTTTGAAGCTTGATCCCAATTTCCATTTGGTGGTTGGAGTTTCAAATTCCAGAACTAAAAGTCTTGAATATGGTGGATGGTATGACTTAATTCTTATTTAGAACAAACTCCATGGACTAAATTGTTAGAATTGAAACTATGAGGATGAAATTGAAGAGAGGGTCAAGCTTCAGGGATTGAAATTGTGATCGACCCATTATTTTTATTAACAAAAGGGTTACGTATGCCGGTTCTCAGGGTTTTCGCTAAGTATCATTTTGGCGATCAACCTTTTTCAGTTTTTGCAATTGGGTCTCTAAAATTTGTATCCTGTGATTGCTGCTCAAATCTTAGCACATAGTTGTTTTTTTTTTTATATATATAATTTAAATTGACGGAGATGTCCATTATTGCTTTCTAGCTGCCATATAAGCAACTATTGTGCATGTAGTTAGGGTTAAGATCACAGACATTGTGGGTTGAAGGGGAATTAAATTAAAGGGCTGAGATTGCGTAAATGAAGATTTTAGGGACCTGTCCCCAAGGATTAAAAGGTTGAGGATCATGATGAAACTTAATTTAAAGGTTGAGCACTTTCTGGTACAATTTTCTCATCAATAAATTTCAGCCATGGTAATCATCAGTAGTTAAGCATGTATAAATTTTAGTATTACTTTGAATTGCTCATGTAGATGGACCGTAGATCAGAAAACAACAGACGAAAGAAAGGCAGAATGGAAGATTTGGGATATCAAAATTACTCGAAACAACTCGAGCATAATTGACTATTAAAAATGCATCAAACACCCTAACCCTAAACCCTAAACCCTTAGTATAAACCTTAAACACTGAACTCTAAACTGCCCATATTTGCTGGTTTACTTTTACCTATTTACAATTCTTTCTAATGCCATTTATGAATTTCTTCTCTCCTTCGTTTAGATTGCCAGTGGACTATGTGACAACCTTTTGACGTGCATCGTACGAGCGTGGGATTACAGCAAGCCTCTCTATGCGGCGCCAGCGATGAACACCTTCATGTGGAATAATCCATTCACGAAGCGCCACCTGGATACGGTCAGTGAGCTCGGTATAACTCAGATCCCGCCTATCGCAAAAAGGCTAGCTTGTGGGGATTATGGGACTGGTGCAATGGCTGAGCCTTCGGAGATTTATACTAGTGTTAGACTCTCTCACAAACCACAAGTTATTGTTAATGAGCGTAACTGATAATGCACTGCAGTGCTTTTATTTTGATTCTTGTTAGTGCAACATTCTAATTGTCTCTGACTGTTGTAAAACTCAGTTGATTTAGCGCTCTGAAACCCTAAATTCATGGCAGGGTTAACTTTTCAAGGCTTCTGAAGTGTAGCCAAAAGAGAATGTAGTGAAATGTACCAAAAGTATGATTGATTATATAAAGTTTTATCCTAGCAATATTTATTGCCACGTTAATTTGAAAATAAAAGATGCCAATAAGGAAAAAAATTCTCTATATTTTTGTTGCAGCGATAAGCTGAAATGAGTATCTAGGATCAAACTCACAATTTAAAGCATGGAACCTTTCCTACACTGAAAAGTTATTGTGTCTAATTAATTAAAAAAAGCTGTTTATAAATATGCACTATTCAATTTTCCAAAGAGGTGTTGCAAAAATATTTTTATTTTTATAGTATAAATTGCATTCTTTATTATGAATGTTTTAAAATCTCATAGTTTGCTATTGTTTATGTAGACCAAAAAAAAAAACGGGAGGATATAAATCTATGCATATAATGAATCGTGAGTTCAAAACGGTCAGGTGTTTTCCTTTGGGCTCCCTCTCCTCTCTCTTACTCCCTCTCTCTCTCTTTGCACGTGCATTTCCCCTTTTCTCTCACACTCGATCTCCTGCTCTATTCTTTCTTTACATGCCTTCCCCTCCCCCCACGCTCGCTCATTCCCTTCCTTTGTTATGCGGAAACAGGGCCAGATCTGACCAATATTGTGCTAGATCCGCTACCGTACGGCTCTCCCGTGGCTTGCCCCGCAGCTCGCACAGCGCGCGGAGAGTTGTTGCCTTTCTATGCGTACAAGGCTGAAGTGTGACGGGGTTGTCGTCTTTCTACTTCTCTCGCCTTTTTCTTCATCGTCTTTCTCCCTTTATCTCTTTTATCCCCGCTACCGCCAAAGGTGGATGGTTGACGTCCTCCCTCGCGTCGAAACCGAGCTCGGGAGAGACAATAATGGCAGTTACTTCTTAGTCCTTGCAGCTCATCCCCTTCCTCCCGTTGCCCTAATTGACTTCTCCCGCAAAACCCTCCTCCGTTGCCCTCCTCCCCTCCGGCGAAGCGGGTTCAAGTGCACCGCCGCCTTGGGGCAAACCAGGTTCTTCATGCGGCTGGGGCATCTGATCAAGGAGAAGGCGAAAAGCGATACGGAGAAGCTCTTCTCCGGCTTCTCCAAGACGCGTGAGAGTGTCACGCCCTGGGGTAAACAAGAACCCGGGCTCGTCAACAGATCCGCCGTGTCCGCGGAATTTTCCACGTACATGAAGCGCTACAACCTGCTCAAATATAAGAAGAGTATGCAAAAGAGCAAAAGAACAGAGCTGTAAACTAAAACCATCTCAGACTAAAACTGTATAAGTAAAATCATAAGCACATCAACATCTACCAGAAGATAAATATACAAAAGCCATTTCTCATAAATGTAATATACAACCAGTTGGCTAAAGCCATACCCAAATAAATAGTAGTCTGAACAACTAAACTATAAACAAATAAATAATACAACATTGGGTCCACCACTAGCTCTCAAGATGGTAGGAGGTCTATCTAGCCACCGATCCCTCTCACCATGATCCGCCGACACTACAACAGCCGCGAAGAACCCTAAAAAGAAAGGGAAAAAAAAGGGGAAGCAACAATGGGTGTGAGAACTACTAAAAACTAGTAGTTCTCAGTGGGTAAATCATCAAAACTCCGACCTGCCCACCAAATCTACTAGAGGCAAGAAAAGAAGAAAGCGGTATAGTAGGAAGGTAAAGCCGCTGATATGAAAACTACTACTATTATGCCTCTAATATTATAAATGTACAATATTAGGTGTATGTATGCATCACTGAAAGAAAACTGTCGAGATATAACCCAATCCAACCGACCGGCACAAAACTCGGTCCCGCCTGCGCTCGCATCACAATCAGTCACACTAACGGCCGTGTATCGTCGATGTGGAATCATACTCAAGTATCAATCTAACCGCCTACTCCGGAGTGGCACTCGAGGGGCGCGACTCTGCTCGAGAAAATAACCGGATCGAATATGTAACAGGCCAAAGTCATAACTATACTGAAAGTGGAAGACTCTATCCATTAATGCAATCCCGGCCCCAAATTGATGCATAATCACTAATCGGCCAAACCACCCAAAATCTGCGGTTGCCGAACAACTCCCATGTCAAATAATCCGGTGCTATCCCACCTGACTCGATACATGATCTCTAATTGGTCCAACCGCCAAAAAACCGCAGTTACCGTATATCCCATGAGTCAACAGTCCGGTGCTAACCCACCCCAACTCGATAACCACGACTACACTAGCCCCAAGCCTATGCTTAAAGCCCCGAGCAATATGAATCATAATGGAAGGAAAGGAAAATACAAGTTTTCTCCTATCCTTAGTTCCAACATCGATAGTGTAGCAATAAAAGAAGTAACCTATCTAGATGTCCATACAAACATGCAAGTGTCCTCTCACAAGATAGGTTCCAATCTCAATATGACAACAAGTTTAAGCATGATTTACACAAGTATAGAAATCATGGATCAACAAACATCATGCTGAAATTAAGTAGGCTAAGTGAGTATATCGCAGTTTTGATGTGCTCTAGAAATCTACCTGAAAACATATCGATCCAAAGTCCGATCGAGCTGAAAATCGACATGCACGATCCTCTATTTCCTACCAATCCAACGAATCCAAAATCTCCAAAAGATTATTGTCGGATTGAGCAGAAAAGCGAAAACACTGCCCTCAGCGCAGAATTCCAGCAAACGGCATAAATGAGGAAAGAAAGTAAAATCTGTAGTAATTACCTCAAAAGGATGCCCCAAACTTGGTTCCTAAGTTCCTCTCTCGCTTAGGAACATCCAAGAACTCCTGAAAAGCAATCCGCAAGTTGTAGTGCCCACGGTTTTCCCTTCGAGTCACTTTCGGTGTGTGTGTTATTTATCGCATTTTTTTGACTTGTGTCGATTTCATTGGTTTTGGTTTTCGTGTTGTAGAGCTCGTTAAACGGAGAACGGCGGTGCGGTCGGCTCGAAAATACGATGAACAGATCTCCCGGTATGATTTTTCTAAGTTAATGGGTGGAAAAGACTTTTTAAATGCCCATTAATGACTTTTGGTGCTTTAAAGTCCATACCGATGCATGAAGGGCGTTTCGGTAAATTTGGCACGCAAATCGAGAAAGGAACGGTTAAAACGATTAATTAAAGATAAGAGCAGTTATTTTTGTTACAAAATCTCTTATAAATACAAGGGGATCGGAGATCGGTCTATTTTTACACATTAGACAATTTGAAACAAGAAAACCCTTGTTCCCCCATTTTTGAAAGAGACTGGTTCATCTTCCTCGTTGTGTACGCCGGAAATCGGAAACGGAAACGCCATCATCATCGAAGATCGGAAGCGGGAGCGCCATCATCGTCGGAGATCGGAGAACGGGTCCGGGCATCGCATCGTCGTCCCCGTCGGAAAAAAGTTGGTTCTTGGCTTTTCGTTATCATCGTTTTGGTTTTGTGGGGGTTTCCGTTCTTTCGTTTGGGTTTGTTGAGATTTTCGTTGGAACGGGATTAAACGGGAAGCCGCCGCCGCCGCTGTGTTAGACGGGAGGCCGTCGCCGCCGTTGTGTTAAACGGAAAGCCGCCGCCGCCGTTGTGTTAAACGGGAGGCCGCCGCTGCCGTTACCATTGTTCGCGAGGCCGCTGCCAGCGTTGCCGTTGTCGCAGAATCACCGTCGGAGCAAAGGAAGGCAAAGAAAAAAAAAAGAAAAAAAAAAAGAAATTGCCTGTTACTGCGCGGACCCGAGCCCGACCCGGCTGATCTCTGCGCGGCATGCTCGGCCCAGCCGCGCGCGGTACACGCGCCTGACGTGAGGTCGGTTCACGCGCCTACCGCTCCTGGCATGAATCCGGCTCACGCGCAGCTCGCTACATCCGGCCCGGCCCGCGTGCACCCGCGTCCAGAGCAGCCCGCTGCACCCGGCCCGTGCGCGCCCGCGTCCATCGCGGCCTGCGCCAGGCGTGCGGCCGGCTCATGCACGGCATGCTCCAGGCGTGAGCCCGGCTCACGCGCGGTCCCTGCTCCCGCGCGCGGCCCAGCCTGAGCGGCCCAGCCCAAGCTGCCCAGCCTAGTGCCCGGTCCAGCAGCCTGCTGTTGGCTGCTCCAACTCGGGTTTCGGCCCATTTCGCTTCGTTTCCGGGTTATGGGGCTGTTTGGTCTTCGCCGTCGTTGGGTTTGGTTGAGCTTTTGATCGCCGTTTTCGCTGTCGGAATCCCGGGTTCGACATACGATTTGCGGATTTGACTTTCGGGTGTGTTTTTGATGATAGTTTTTGGTATGTTTTATCATCAGGAGGTGTTTTTCTGGTTTTTCGTCGCGGATTTCGCCGAGACAGCGGTAGGAGCCCGGACTCTTCTTTTGCAATCGAGGGGTCCGCCGTTTTCGCCCGGACAAGGTTACGGGAGTGTTTGAAGGGTTTTGCGCTCCGTCTTTATTGCCGGTTGAGGTGGGTAACAAAATCAGGGTTGGGGACTGTGACGCCCCAACTTCCCAGGGGGTCACCCATCCTAGAACTACTCTAGCTCTAGCACGCTTAACTCTCATAACCTCTTGGATATTGCTACCATCCAAAATGCTATAGCCGGGTTAAGAGAATTAGTCCTATTATATCATTTATATATAGGACTAATACACATTCTAGGGGTGTCACATTCCTCCATCCTTTAAGCCATGACGTCCACGTCAGACTCAAGCACACTCACTAGTACCAGGCGATGTGAGACTCGTCTCGCTAGCCTTAGCCGACCTTGTAGGGAGCTTCACTCCACCTATAACGGTCATTAGCCGGGGAGCCACACTCTACCCGCTATATAACCCTGGCTCAGCCGAGATTAATCTCACATTTCCGGCTGGTGATTGTCTCTGATACCAATTGTGACGCCCCAACTTCCCAGGGGGTCACCCATCCTAGAACTACTCTAGCTCTAGCACGCTTAACTCTCATAACCTCTTGGATATTGCTACCATCCAAAATGCTATAGCCGGGTTAAGAGAATTAGTTCTATTATATCATTTATATATAGGACTAATACACATTCTAGGGGTGTCACAGGGACATTGTTGAACGGTGGTGTTCAACCATCCTCTTCCCCCGCAACCTGCCCGATGCGACGCTTCGCCAATCACGCGCTGCCACATGTCGCACAGCGCCCGAGGACGCACACTGAGCCAATCACGCACCGCCATGTGCTTTATCCACTTGCGTCGGGCTCGAGGCCGGCGGCTCCGCCAATTACGCATTGCCACGTGGCGCTCCTTCAGCGATCATGCCCGACGCGGGCGGCTCTACAGTGCGGGTACAGCCTGCAGACCCGCGATTCGTGACCCGTTAACCCGCTAGCCCTGCGCTGAGTCACCCCCTCCGGTCAGCGCTATTGTAATGCCGTACAACCGGACGCCTGGATACTCTTCTGGGCGCCCGAATCCTCACCAAAAACACAAAAATAGTGTTTTTGTCCGGTTTTTCACGCTGAGTTCGTTTTTCACGTCCGTTTTGCGCGTAAACGACTCCAACACTCGACAAGGTTGTCCTAAAGCCGCTGATCACGAGGCCAAGTCAAACATCAGGATTCGGGTCTCCACAGAGAGCCTCGTCGTTGTCGACGAGCTCCTCCTCTACTGGAACCTCGTTGACACTGGCTGTGTCCTCGATGAGCTCGAAGAGGTTCCCCCAAAGTCATAAGGTTGATATGTTCATAATTGTTGAAGCTTGATCTGTGACTCGATCTTCTTTTATTCAGGCACTGTTGGTATCCGACTTCGGGCCCAAAATCTCGATCAAGATTGTGGATAGTCTGCGGGATGATATCTTAGCTGGGAAGCTCAAGTCCGGAAGTGAGATTAAGGTAGTAATTTCAAAACTATGGGGTCCAACTTATTAGTGTAAAATTTCAATTTGGTTGGTCCCTTACGTGCTACGGCCGCGGCGGCACGGGCGGCACGGGCGGCACGTACCGTGCCCCTCAAAGAGGGGCACGGTACAGGGGGGGGAGGGTCTCGCACCCCCCCCCCCCCCCAGTCTCGAGCGATACCCCAGGGTATCGCTCGAGACAGAGCGATACCCTGTTGGGTATCGCGTGCCGTGCCGACCGGCACGGCCCGTTTTCCTTTTTTTTTTTTTTTTTTTTTGTTTTTTTTTTTGTTTTTTCTTTGGATTTTTTTAAAACAGTATTTTTTAAAACAGTATTCTTTAGGCATAGTTAGGTTTTTTTTTTTTTTTTTTAGTCACATGTGTACAGTAATGCACAGTAACTTTTTTGTTTTTTTTTTAAAAAAAGAATCACATGTGCACAGTACATTTTTTTGTTTTTTTCCTTTAGATTTTTTGTTTTTTTGTTTTTTTCCATTCTCTTCCCACGTGAAGAATTTTTTTTTTCTTTTTCCTCCCTCCTCCCCCTTTCCCTTCCCCCTCCTCTTCTCCTTCCCCTCACCCTCATAATTCTCGACAGATTTATCCTCTCTCTCTCTTTCTTCCTTTCCTTTTCTTTCTTTCTTACACAATTCGCAATTTTTTTTTCTTTTTCCATCGCTAAAGAAAAGACACGGGAAGTGGAAATCAAAGATCTACTTATTAGGTAAGTAAAAATTGTGATAATTTAAGTTTTTATTTAGAATTTTTAAATATTTCATAATTATAAAGCTCTTTAAAAAAAAAAATTAAATTAGTTACTTATAAATTATTTAATTTTAAATTATTTAATTTTGAACTATTTTCAGGATCCATTTATTGATCTCTTTCTTTATAATTTATAAATAGTTCAAAATTAAATGGATCAATAAATAGATCTTGAAAAGTTTTGAGAAAAAATATAATATTTTTAAATTTTAAATTTTATAATTTTATAATTTTTAAAATTAAAAAAAATGATAAAATCAAAATAATTTTTAAAATTGATATATATAATTTTCTCATCATTTTCTTATTATTTTGAATGAATTTTAGAATAGTTATTTGTATGTAAAAAAATTGTGTAGATCATAATGGCACCTAAGAAAATAGAAGATTATGGTTGGCAGCACAGACGAATGATTGATGGAAACAGATTTCATTGGAAGTGTAATTACTGTAATATGGTTGGAATGGGCGGAGGTGTCACCCGCTTAAAGAAACATATCGCGGGAGGTTTTTCTGAAGTATCGAAATGCACTAAAGTTCCTCAGGAAATAAGACATGCAATGAAAATTGAGTTAGAATCTACAAAATTAGCAAAACAGAAAATGAGGGATGATCGAGATGAACTAGATAAACGGGCAGCCGAGTATCCCTCTGCTGACCCATATGAAGGTACAGGTGATGAATTTGATATTGATACTAGAGCTACCATGGAAGCATCTTTACAGGAAAGATGGCAGCAAGATGAAGTCCAATGACATAGAGCACAATTTGCGACCTCTCAGTTTGATGCCGGTGGCGGGTCTAGATCTGGCTCTGCGCCATCAGGTTTATCTCGAAGTGGTTCTGTTGGCCGCATGTTCGACAGATTAAAGAAAATACCAAAAGAAAAAAGTAGAAAATGTCCAAATATTATAGATATAGACCCAATGGCATTTCCTGGTCCAGATGCTCAACAACAGCGTATAAATACAATGCTCAAAAAAGATAAAAAAGGCAGAATTGGTCGAGCAATAGCAAAGTTTTTTCACTTTAGTCATATTCCATCCTATGTAGCAAACAGTCCATATTATAGATCAATGATCACTGCCGTACAAAATGAGGGTCCAGGAGTTGAACCCCTAACACCGTATGAGATCGCCGGCAAATACCTTGATGCGGAGGTCAATGATATCCATGCATGGATAAAAAACTTCAAACAACAGTGGGAGATGTATGGTGTTACTTTAATGTGTGATAGTTGGACATCACATACACATTTGAGCATCATAAATTTTTTGTTTTATTGCAATGGCAAGGTGGTCTTCCACAAGTCAGTTGATGCGACCGGTCGATTTGAAGATGCTGATTATATATATGCATTATTGGAGCAAGTTCTTGGTGAGATTAGTGAGAAAAATGTTGTACAGGTAGTGTCAGACAATGGTTCAAACTGTTACGGCATTTTGGTGTTGGCATATTTCGTGAGTCAAGTCAGTGAGTTGAGTCGGAGTCTTAAAGGGATCAAATTGTCAATCAGCAATCAAAGACTTAGAGAAGATTCAACAAGAGCTCAAGTTGACACTCAGTGTCTTGAGTCTTGAAGATTGAAGTTGAAGAATTGTGGATCAGTTACATCAATCTCAAGAAGAAAGTATTCAAAAGGATCAGATATGGTTAACTAAATAATTTTGGTGATCCGAATACTTTCTTATAGTGTAGAAACACTTGGAAGAATTTTTAATTGCATAAAAATCAAAAAACTGGACATGGGGCATGTTCAGGATCCGGATCAGATGATCCAATCCGGATCCCGAAGGGTATTAGTTCATGTGCAAATCCAATCCGGATCCAAGCCTATTCTGATCCGGATCCCGAACATTGGATGTTGCTGAAATTCATGAACGATCCGGATCGGGAAGTTCAATCCGGATCCCGAACCCTTGGTTTTCTGGAATTGTCTATCACGCTACGACGATCCGGATCGCAGTAAATCCGATCCGGATCGCCGTCCGTAAAATTTCCAGATAAGGTAAGTTTTTGATTCTTATCTCTTTCCAAAGGTTTCTAAACTATAAATAGACACTTAGGGTTTCTCAAGAATGTGGGTTCTCTACCGATCAATTGATAAAACACTTGAGAGCAACCCTAGAGGCTAGGTTTTTATCGTTCTTCTTTATAGCCTCTTTTAGGTCAATTCGATGGTTCTTTCAAGAACATATCGTTTGTCGAATTGATCTAATCTTTGCTTAGAGATTTCTCCCATGGATCTTCATTGATAATCTAAGCAAAGGATCACCATCGAAGCCAATATTCTTACCGGCTGAGTTTGCGTCGTGGATTCGACGTGGCATCGTGGATTCGGTGTGCTAAAGGCGTTTCGTGGATTCGAAACGTGTGCTCGTGGATTCGAGTGGCGTTCGTGGATTCGAACGTGTGCAGTGGACGTGCAATCGGTGGAGCGCAAGGTCCGAAGAAGTTGAAGGAGGGGTTGAATCCGTGGAGACGGTAATCACCTTGTTATTCTTCTTTTCTTGTGGATTGTTATTGTGTGGATATCCAACCGGTCAGCGCAAGGTCCGAAGAAGCTGAAGGAGGGGTTGAGTCCGTGGAGTCGGTAATCACCTTGTTATTCTTCTATTCTTAGTGGATTGTTATTGCGTGTTGGTCCCGTGGTTTTTCTCCTGGATTGGAGTTTCCACGTATATCTCGGTGTGCTGTTTATATTTCCGCATTGGTTTTTATTTTGCACTGAGATTTGGTTTTATAAGTATTACACCTATTCACCCCCCCTCTAGTTGTTTGATAGTACCTATTTAGATCCTTGTGGATCCTTAATATATAAAAACCTACACAAACTACAAGAAAGCTGGCAAACTACTGATGCAAAGGCATCCACACATATTTTGGACTCCTTGTGCGGCGCATTGTATCAACCTAATGCTGTCTGACTTTGGTACGATAAATCGGGTAAAAAAGATTATAGATACTGCACAACGTGTATCTAAGTATCTGTATAATCATAATTGGGTCAATACTTTAATGTCCAAATTCATTGGAGGAGAGATCTTACGTCCAGATATCACACAATTTGCCACAAATTTTATCGCTCTAAACAGTTTCTTGAAAAATAAAAATGGTTTAAAGTCTATGTTTGCATCAAATGAGTGGCAAACATCTCGTTATGCCTCCAAGCCTGATGGAAAGAGTATTGAGCAAATAATTCAGTCCACCAAATTTTGGGATTATGTGAAAGAGATTGTTGATATTGTGGAGCCTTTATACGTGGTCCTTCGATTGGTGGATCAGGAAAAAATACCTCAAATGGGACACGTCTATCATAAACTGAGGATGACTAAAGAGACTATCAAGAAAGTCAATCTATTATGATGTCAATCTTATCTAAAAATTATTGACAAACGTTGGGAAGTTCAGATGGGTCGGGATCTGCACCTAGCAGGCAAGTATAAATTATAACAAAACTATTTGTTAGTGATTATTCAATTGTATTCTTGCATTGTTGATGGAGTTAATTTTTTTTTTAATGATAGGTTATTATCTTAATCCGTCGTACCACCATCGTTATAATCTTGGATATGATGATGAATTATTAAAGGCATTACGAAATATCATTAATAGATTGGCAATGGATCCAATGCATGCCGCTCTTGCCATAAATGAGGTACAATAGTTTTTTTAATATATTATTAATTTATTATATGTTAATATGCTAATTCCTCATTATTATAATGTATTATAATATTATAATATTATAATATAGGGAAAAATATTTCGTGAATCCACTGGAACTTTTGGCGATGCGGGTGCAATTAACGGGAGACACAACATCGATCCCAGTAAGTAACTAAATAATTACATATTTTATATTTAACGATAAACTTATTTTGATATAATTTTAATTTTTAATTGGATAGCTGAGTGGTGGCTACAATACGGTGGATCAGCAAAGCATTTAAAGAAAATTGATGTGCGCATTTTATCTCAAACAACAACGTCTAGTGGATGTGAGCGCAACTGGAGTACCTTCGCATTAATACATACCAAAGTGCGTAACCGATTAGCATACGCTCGATTAGAGAAGCTAGTTTATGTCCACTATAATATGAGGCTCCGTTTAAAATGCATGCGAGCGGAGTATGATAGGGAAAAGGAATTAAAAATTTATGATCCCTTAGATGCAAGCTTTATCAATGATGAATCAGGCCCCATATTTGATTGGCTACAAGACAGAGAATCAAGAGGACCCTTTGCTCGATGAGCCTGGAGATCCACCACGACCATTCAGGATAATTGCTGAGGAAACAGGAGTTAGTGATGCAGAAAGATGGGCTAATGAGAATATAGAGGGGTCTCATAACCAGTTAGGTAATGTGCAAGAACAAGCATCTTTGGGCGAAGAATCACAAAATCCCGTGGATGACTCTGATGCAGAATTTGAGCGTCTTATGATGGGACCTAGACATGGTCGCCCACGTCGTACTCAAAGTCAATCAGAAAAAGAGAAGACATCGTCTATCGCAAAGAGACCTTCAACAACAGTCATAAGTGGTAAGGGTAAAAAAATTATGACATCGAAGGATCCATTAGATGCAGCTGATGCAATCTCGCTTGATGAAGATAGCGATACATCGACACCATCAGATTCTGAGTTACCACGGTCCAAAAATGAATGTAGCGATGACGATGACACCACCAATAGCAGTGGGGATGGTGGTGGGGATGGTGGTGAATGCATTCCACCAACACAACAGGAGGGTGGAGATGAGGGCAGATGTGGTCTTATATTTACTGAAGAGCAAAAATTCACTCATGCCACTCAAGATGCTGATCATGGGTCGAGACCACGTCAAACATCTGGAGTGGTATATGATCGCAGAAAAGGTAATAGGCCCTCACAACACGATTATAGGGAGATGAGAGAGGGTTTGGAAGCGGTGTCAACTGGGCACCCACGAAGGGATGATAATTTGCGCACACAGTTTGATAGTACTTCAGATTCATCGTATCCCTCATATCAACATGGCTTTTATGGAGAGAGATATGATTATGATCCATTCATACCTTCATATAGTGAAAGTTTGTATGCCGAATCGTATAGTGATAATACTGCATATCCACATTATCCTTATGATGGTGCAGTCCATATGCCAGTACAAGTAACTGTTGTCGATCATATCAGCGATCCAATTGCATATGGACATTACGTACGCCAATACAATGACATATATCACGAATATATGACTTTTCCACAATACCAGGAATATTTATACCAACGTTGTCAAATAAATCTGATATCTGCAGATCACACTATGCCATATGATCAACCGCGACAATCTATGTGGAATTAAGCAGTCTTCTCTCTATAAATATGTAAGTTTAAATACTTATTATACTTGTGAATTTATTTATTATATTGTTATTTCTATTCTCTATGAGATATAGTTGTACTTTATATATAAAAAACAATTATCAGTATGTTAATTGGTGAGTGTAGTAAGCTATATATAGTCAATATTCATAATTTTTTGACTAAACAGTTCAAAACAATATTATAAGAGCTTATTGGGAACAAAAAAAATAAAAAAAAACCGTGCCAGAGCGTGCCACTGGGAGGTCATGCGTATCCATCGGCACGCAAGCGTGCCACGTGTCGGCACGGGGGCGTGCCAGTACCGTACCGTGCCAGGCGGCGAGCGGCACGCCCCCGTGCCACGGCACTTCGAACCTTGGTTACGGCAGAATTTGTTGTCACAGTTAGTTCCCTAATCTCTTTATTTTTTTACTATTTTAGTAATATTTCCTTATAAATGGATATGCCCCTGTAATTACTGTATAATACCATGTTAACAAATGTTGGGCTCCTTTTTTTGTTCATTATGTCTGTTATTGTTTGTGAAAACCAATCATGTGAAAGTCTACCAATTCTTTCAAGTGCCATACTGAAATTTTGCTAAAAGGTCAAGAACTTCTGATGCAATTTATTGCATTTGGTTGTCTATTGTCCTATTATTTCTTGGTGCTTTTTAAATGTATTCCCAATGTTTCCAAATGGTACTTTTTTTTATGGAATTTAATAACCAAGATTTGGTTGTTTAGGATGCCTTGAAAAGGAGTATTATTCAGTTGTTGGCAAACAAAGGCAGAAAAATAGAGCTTAAGCTAGGATTCAAGTTTTGCCTCCTTGATTTGGTAGGTTTTGTTTTTTGCATTCAGTTGATCTTCTCAACTGACTAATTGGCTTTAAACTGCGGAGGTTTTTGATGTCCTTATGATCCCAGGAAGTCGGTGGTGATCATGGTTTTTGGTGTAAATGGAGGTGGAAAGACAACCTCTTTTGATAATCACTTCTTGTTGTTGCTGATTATGTCCTTATTATTCATATATATAATTAGATGAAACACTAAGTCGAATACTATTCAGCTAATAACATGATCCTTTTGAGTCTGCTTCTCTCAATTTGTATTCATTTATAAGTAAATCATCTTTAGACCCCTTTTATGCACTCTAATGCATTATTTGCTTTCAAATCACCTTTTTCCATTTTTTTTCTTCTTTTCTGTACACTTTAGCATATATGAATTGTAGTATCTGTGTATTTGTTGTGTTGTTAAATATACGGTTATCTATTTCTTTGAATATTTCTAGAGTAGATTGTGTCATGTTGCAGTACCAGGGGCATATACTCTTGATTTTCTATAAGAGATTCTTTCTTTTTCTATTACTTTGTAGGGAAGCTAACTCATAGATTAAAGAAAGACGGAGTAAAGGTTATCTATAGAAAATCTGTAATCTATTTACAGAATTTTGATCATTTTTTTAACTTCAAAACCTAATCTAATTTCCAAGCTTTTTGGCCCATAGCTCACTTTGGCCCCGCTTTAGTGGGCCTACTATCGTTAAAGTGGACGTTATGAACCCAATCCGCTAAATCCCGCTCTAAACATTATGGCGTAGCGGTAGCAAGACAAATCCGCTATGGCGGCCACTATGGCGGGCGTAGTAACTGCTACTTTAAACATCTTAAGGTTTAGCTTTGGGACACCGGAGTAAGACTAGCATCATCAAGGATTTATGTGCCGTGGCGCGGGGTTACGACCGGTGTTCTAGAAAATGCACATATACCTACATATATGGAAATAGTTGCTTGATCCAGTGCATTAGCATTTGTAATAGAAATACGCAAGTGTTGTAAACGCGGTTATCTAGTTGTTTTAAATTGTGCGATTTTCAGCAGTGTTATTGTGTTATATTATTATTAAGCAACAAGGTTCTCTCTTTGATATGCAAGATGAACATGGGGTTTTGTTTTGAAGACGAAGATACATTTGGATGCAATCTCATTATTTTGGAGAATGTGGGAGAGTCAATTGGATTAAATGCTATCATATATCAGTGTAATTTCATCCAGTTTTGATGATAATGTTGCAAGTCTGATACACCTTATAAAACAATTCTAGGTTGTGTTTTTTTTCCTATACAAAGCACCTTCGTCCATTGTTTGGTCCTTTAGGAACTTATGGAAAAAGATTGAGACCATTTTGTTGTCTTTCTGTTGCTTCAATTGAATGAATTAAGAAGGTTCTTAGGCTTGTAAGATTGATATTGGAACTCCACAGTTGACTTTTTCCGACTTGTGTTCAATTTCTCTTCTACTGAAAGATCATTCGTAATGTAACATATGAAACCCAACCATAATTTTCCTTGTAGGTCTTGTCAGTATCGCCTTATATTTTTCTACTAGGGCTTCTTTGGGGCATGCAGTACTATCTTCTCGTCCCCATCCCATATATATATTGCAGCTATTGACTACATACGGTTTTAAGCCCTAGTGAATGTTTGAAATCATTTACTTTTGGCTTTCTTGTGTTTTGTCCTATACTATACACAATGATCTGTAAAATAAGCCTATGAGTAGAGAACTATGCAAAATCTTGTCATCTGCACATCTATGAAGTTTTTGTTGCCATGAAACTTTTTCAGCATTTTTATGAACCTGTGTGTCACGAAAACGGGAATATTCCCCACGCGTCCATGTTGGACACGAGTCTAACACGGATGGCCATGAATGTGTGCTTGACGGACGTCCATGGCGCGTACCATGGTCGCGACATTGTGACCATCAGGTTTAGCCTAGACCCGTTAAAGGGAAAAAATTAGTGATTGTGTGAAAATAAAAAAAAAATAAAAAAATTTGCCAATCATCCTCTTATCTATCTCCAACCTCCAGCATAGTCTCTCTCTCTCTCTCTCTCTCTCTCTCTCTCTCTCTCTCTTTCTCTCTCTCTCTTTGAGTTATTCTTATAAACTCACCATTATTTTAAATTAGGGATATATATTTTTTAGATTTTTTATTTTAATCTAATATGACGAGGATTAGAGGCCTCAATTTTTTTTACTTGCTTTTTTGGGCATACAACCGTACACAATATTAGATGGTATATTTTTTTGCTTTTTGGGAAATGCATACGAACTAAGGATTTAAGTGTTGTGGCATGGGGTCATGCCGAAAACTTGCCGGCACGGTGCGTGCTGGACTGTGCCGATGAGTGCTGGTCACAAAAAATATATGCGTGCCGATGCATAATGACATGAAATATTTATTTTCTTTAGCAATAAAAATTTATAATTGCTTATTATGTATCTTTATCAAATGTTTTGAACTTTATTGAGTAAATTACTTAATAATTTAAAGAAAAAAAGGATTCTGAACTGTGCCATCGGCATGGGGGCTGTATCGTGCCGGTATCTTGTTGGCATGATACGGCATGGTGGATATAGTCCGTGCCGATGGATACTTAAATCCTTGATACGAACTCTTTTTGGACGATGTAAATAAATCATGTATGTTGGAGAACTTTTTTCCTTAAAGTATATGAACTATCAATAAGAATCGTATTAACCTTCATTTGTTGTAGTAACCGAGAATTTTAAAAAGGTTTAAATAAATTTCTGGATTAATAAATAGCAGAAAATAAATAAATAAAGCCCCAAAAATATCGATTTTTGATCGGGGCTTGATCTCAAAAATCCGAGATCACTGTTGCGACCGTCTCGTCGAAACATGAAAGTTTCATATACATATGTTTTCGATCCGACGGTCGGATTGTCCAGAAATCAGCAAAGAAGATGCGGGGCCCACGACTTAAAAAATGAATAGTAACCCCTATTTTAAATGGTCCTTTGATCACTAACGGTCATTTCACTGTCTGGAATCCTGACATAGGGGTATGAGTAGTCAAACCTAACTAATATCGACGTTCTGAGCGCGATGGCACTGACGGCTTTCGCGTTTGGCGACCCGGGTGCATCGAAGTACGTGCGTCGGATTGCGACACATAGAACTAAATGGCCCGAGAATTCATTTGTGCACCAAATCAGGCAAATTAGCAGTCTATATTGAAGGTCTCGACGAGCCGGACGTCGTGGCAAAGTCCATTTCGCAAAACAACAATCGGATTGTCTCGAAATGCGTGAAAAGCGCCAAATTATCGTTTTTCTTCGAATATCTTGGGTGCTTTCGGGCCAAAGCTTTTGGGACCTTGTTGGTTGGGCCTCTGCCAACCTAAGAAGCCCACGAAGGCTATTGTGCAGAGCTCGAGGCTTGAGGTATGTGTGTGAACCGGGTTTGAGGCTAATGTGACAAAGGAATCTTGCATTAAAGATAGTTGCCTCTTGGACTGCCCTGGGCCAGAGCACGAGGGGTTTTGGGGTGGATTCCGAAGCTTCAACCTCCTCTTCATCTCCCAGATTAAGCCCCGAGTGCAGGGTGGCCGAGGAGTCACAATCCCATTGTTGTGAACTCGGGAGAGAGAGGGAAGGGAGAGAGATGGACCAAATCTTTTCCTAAGCGGATTTGGAGTGCCCTGGGAGTTCCTCTGTGCCTGTGGACCACCCTGGGAGGCTGCCGTGGTCACGCGAAGAAGGAGAAAGAAACCGGCTTCTTCCTTGTCTTCACCAACTCTGGCCAAGGTAAGCTCTCTCAAACCAATGGTTGTTTGGACCCGGGACCCCTAGCAGTCGAGTTCTTAGGTCCTTTTCATGCTCCCTGCAAAGCCAGAGCTCCCCATGCACGTTGCATGGCCGGCGGGGAGCATCTCTTGCCGGAAAACTAATAAAGCTCCACCTTGAGATAACTCTGCAACTAATGAACCAACCAAGCTGAAAATTGGTATGTAGGGACTGTAGGATATGTCTAACAAATATACAAAATTTTAATAATTATGAATTAGTATTTCACGAGATAATTGATGCCCTAGTTTTCGAGAAACATACATGTTGGCCGAGCTTCATGCTCCGGCGCCGGCGGGCTTCCCCGATGCCGGTAACCTACCCAGATCACTTGCTGGGACCAAGAGGATCCCAACCATGCTTTTTAATGGTTCCCATGCAGCCCGAATAAGGGTCGGCCATGGATGAACCCGAGAATGGAAGAAACTTGGCCGCCGACGTTCCGGCCATCTCCGGCCGGGGAGTAAGTGTCTGGAAGCTTTGTATGGACTAGAGGAAGCTTCCATATAAGTTGGAAGGCTTCTTATAGCTTCTGTAAAAATCCGCCATTAACGAGCTTGAGCTCCAAAATGGAGCTTTGCTCCCCGCCGCCGCCGCACCCCGTTGCCAGCCATGGGTATGGAAAGCTTCTGGGAGACATTTAGCATCTATTAGTGCTTTTGGTTTGATCCCAGAGCTTCTGGTTGAAGCATCACGATTTTCAAGGCTTAAACCATTGTCTTCTTCCTCGAGCCCAACTGATTGTGGGTATTTGGTCTGCTCCAGATGGGGGGGAATTGTTTAGAAACCTTAGAGGAACATTTTGGTTCAAAAATCTCTGCTCCAGATGCTGTGTGGGCTGAGAACAAGCTGAAACTTAGGCTATGTTTGTGTTTACTGAAATGTGCACACCAAGTGTTTGATTTAATGCCACAATGAAGAAAACTTCAGAATTTGACTTCAATGTAAATATGAAAGTTGTTCCAAATGTTTCCCTGAGCTTAATGCTCACTTCAGATCAAAGTTTATCTTTGTGAAATAAAGTTTGGAGCAATGTGAACCTTATATGAAACTTGGCTTTGGTTCTGTTTGAACCAGCACACCTGGGTTCCAACCAGGGTGAGCACTGTGGTCCTAGCATGGTTTAGATCAACTTTTATATATAAAGTTTTCAGGTTTGAAGTTTGGATTAAAAGATGTAGTTAAATCAACCTTTAAAGGTAATGTTGGAACAAAACTAGGTTCTAGGTTGTTTGCGAAGCCGTGACAGTGTATTCCTGGCTAATTTGGGGTCACTGAACGCGATGCTCGCGTTTATTTTGGGTTTTGATGAGCCAAAGAAACAAAAATGCGTTTCGGCTAGGTTAGAGAAGAAATTCATGGCCCGAAGTTTTCCTCGGGTATCGTGCTGCCACAAATGGGTGAGCACGGTGTTCAGCAAGTCGAATGTCGCCTACTGGAGGTGACGGTTTGTAAAAATGATCCTCCGTTTAAGAGAACGAGCCAAAACGGGGTTATACAGTAGATATTACACATTCTGAATAAATCCGAGGGGCTTGCTGCAATTGTAACAATATGGAAAAGTAGAGGAATGCTCTAAAAGATTGTTGACCTTTCGGTGGGTTTCCCGGGGTCCTTGAAAAGCTAAATATGCTTAATAATGCGATAATCGACGAAATAGTCAATTCGCGCTTGTTGCACTTTGAGGATTTGGTAGATCCTGAGTTGTCACCTGGTATTATTGTAGGCCCCAGTCATCAGGAGCCAGCCCGTGATCCGTCTTGGGGTTATCGCGACCGTCTACCTTCTGGTGGAGTCGTTGTTCCTCCTATATACAGGTGGGTTTATCTTCGGTCCGCGTTTTATCAGGTCGGCCCTATTGGGTGCCATGGTAGGTCGGACCCCTATTCTTGGTGTAGCCCTGAACCTATGCTTTGTCTTTACTATATGCTTTCATTCCAGCATTCAGTCATTTCAGCTATATTGCCTGATTATACATATGAGCCTTTCGTTATACTCTATTCTTCACTGCATGTTTAGAATAGGAGTTCTAGTCTCAGTACTTGGCATGATTTGCATCAGTATCGATATCTCGATGGGGATTTCCTCGGCTTCTCGCCGACTGTCCGGTCTATTGACCGTGGATTGAGATTCAACATTATGATTGCTACTGAGTTGTACCTGCTCTTACTACTTGCTTGCATATCAGCATAAAATCCTTACATCTGCATAGCCTTGATCCCACAGATGAGCCTTTATCATGCCCTTATGTTCCAGCAGTTGCTTGTTTATCATGTTGAGTTATATCATGATTTCTTCAACAGTTGATATGCATTTCCTGGACACATGCCATGCTTGATTGGTCACTAGCATAGTTCTATACCTGTATCTATTCTTCATTGCATATTTAGAATAGGAGATACTACTTCAGTATGTGGCATGATTACTTGTATCCCGGTGGGGATTTTCCTCGGCTTCTTGCCGTCTATGTGGTCAGTGGACCATGGTTTGAGCATCAGCATTATGATCGCCATGTCGAGCCAGCTTTCAGTCGCGCACACCGACGGTTTGGCCACCGTCACGGTGTTCTTTACCGGTAGAGAGGTCTGATCGACCCGTGAGCCTTTGAGGTTATGATAGCTGCTGGGTGTCCAAAAGTGGTTGTTGCCTGAGGCCCCAAAGACCAAAAGTGGTTGTTGCCTGAGGTCCATGGCAGTTTAGCCTGGCCCTTGTGGCCAAAAGTGGCATTTGATTGGGTATATTCGTGGTACTACTTTTGATGCACCTTCTTGATATTCTTGCTTGTTTGATTACCTGCATTTTCATATCTGTTATAGATTTATCATGCGTAGTATGATTGTGTTATATATGCATACCCTGTTCGATTGATCTATGTTTGATCATTTCCTGCTTGTCAGATTATCAGTTATAGTATGATCATTCACTGCTCGCCAGATTATCAGTGATAGTATGACTATTTCCTGCTTGTCAGCTTTAACATATTCATTCCTACTTGTCAGATTATCAATTATAGCATGATCAGCTTTATATATGATTACACTGCTTTGTTGATTAATCCATGATTAATGGTACTCTGCTTAGATTATATATTTGAATTATACCTTTCAGTTTCAGTATATCCTACTCTTGCTATCCGCTTATTATGGTATCCAGTAGGTACGGCTTGCTATTTCCCGGCCCGTCGTGCCCACTGGGATACACTCCGGTGTGTCTCACACCCTCGGGTGACTGTTTTTCAGGTCCTTCGGGTGCGGGGACCTTTGGACGTTCTGTGTGAGGACGCGTGTTAGCTTGTCCCTGGTAGGAAGTACCCCTTTTGATTTAGCAAAACATTATACTGTTATTTCCATTTTGAGAACTGGATGTATTGAACTTATGAACCTTGTGGTTGTAATAGAGTAGAACTTATTTAGTTTAGCTATCTCGTATCTACTCTGATTGACTGTATCTGTTAGCCGAGCACATATAGGGAAGGCTCTGTTTGATGTACAGAGACTTTTCTATATGTGTGGCGGTCTGTTCACGCCTTGGAGAAGCCAAGTTTTTAAACTCTGATTTATTAAAAAAAAAAAAAAAAAAAAAATTATACCCTCTTTTGAATCTCGGGGCGTGACATTTGTATGAAAAATATAGCAATATTTTCACAAAATTTATATTTTATACATAATAAATATTTTTATTATATTAAAATATTATATTTTATTAGTTGTATCCCCGTTGTGTTCGTGTCCCAATTTTTCGGTGTTGCCAAGTTGTTGCGTACGAGTTATGTCGTTTCCTGTGGTCGTGCCTGTGATGTCTAGAATGTTATTGAATAAGCCTTTCACATTTGACAATCCAGCCTGAAATTCTCAGTTTTCATCTTTACATACAATTCCAAATCCTTAATTTGAGCATGCTCATTTATGCCCAATTAGGTTCTCACGTGGTAGCTAGGTATTGTTATTTGAAAGACATTGTTGTGCTTTGTTATGATATTTAGATTTTTGCTGTACGTTGGAATCAATTTAGTGGGATTATCCTCATTTTTCTCTTCTATACGTATGGCCATACGGGGTATTTAGATGAGCAAATCCCTATTTGATGGCCCTAAATATCGTCATGCTCAAATTTAGGATGCCTAATCATGAATTACTAATATTTTTGTCTTTATGCAAAAATTTGGTGAAACTGGGATTAGTGGCACCCTTATCTTGATTGATAAACAACGTTGACTCTACTGTATACGGGGTAAGTATGCGAGACTTCTTCAAATCTACTGTGCCCCCTAATTCCGTCAATTTTCTATATTGCATGCGACTTGACTCTTCAAAATTCAATTCATAGCCCTCTTATTTTGAGTGCCTATATGAGTTGGAGTGTTTAATAATTTTATTTCATAAGAATTACAGTTGTTAACGAAAATTTGCGAGAATAAGGGATTATCCTTTTGTGATCAAATATTTATACATTCTTTTTGGAAAGGATATTTACCCCATAAAGGAAGATTTTTTGACCTCTTAAATGGACACACATATGATGCAGCAAATAAAACTTCTTTTAATTTTTGAATGCAATTTTTTTATTTTGTAAGTTCGTGTTTGATTCAGGCTTAAATCATTTAGTTTTAGTTGGTTCGGCTAACCGAAACCCTTTTCTCCAATAAACAGAGAAACAAATCCAAAAAGACCTTTTGGCTTCCAAAAAATGCCTAGCCTTCTATGCATTACCCTTGGGTGACTGTATTGTGTTGAAGATGAAATGACAATAATTTATTACGGAATAGGCTCTTAACACTATAAATATTTGGTTCTTGATTCTTTGAGGGGCAAATTTGATGAATAGAAATTTATACTCTTGTTTTTATTCTTGCCGTGTTGTTCTTCTTCCCGGTGTGATCATCCCCCTAGTGTGAAAAACCAACTTGCTGAAGCTTGCATGAATCAGAAGCTTGAAATGCTTCTGATTTATTTCATTTTAGGTTTTAATTTTTTTTTAGATTGAAAGCTTTGAATGTAATTTTTAATTGACAATTATATTTTTACTGTGCAAATTTTTATTTGGCTAAATAATTTGGCTTCTTTTGTTTGACAATTGTTGAATGTAATCAAATTTAAAATTGTTTGCATGAGTAATTTATTTTTAAATGTCAATTTAAAGAGTCTCAAAATAATTGCCGCTATAGGTCCTATTTACTAGTAATTTAATATATTTTTAGTGGCAATTATAGATAATTATAGTGGCATTTATAATAGTTGCTATTATATAGTATTTAGCGGCATTTGTTTAGGCTTTTACCAACCGCCGAAACAAATGCCGCAATAACTTTTAGCGACCCTACCAATAGCGGCAATTATTATAATTGCATAGTGTTGCCTACATTTGGTGGCGACATTTGTCGCCGCCGTTTCTTCAGACATTTGGTGGCGACATTTGTCGCCGCATTTTCTTCAGACATTTGGTGGCGACATTTGTCGCCGCCGTTTCTTCAGACATTTGGTGGCGACATTTGTCGCCACCGTTTCTTCAAACATTTGGTGGCGACAATTGTCGCCGCCTTTTCTTCAAGCATTTAGCGGCAACATTTGTCGCCACTAAAAAGTGTCGCCGCTAAAAAATGTCGCCGCTAAAATATGTCGCCGCTATATACTTTTGGCGACAGGCTTTTAGGTCGCGACATTTAGTCGCCGCCAAAAACATTTGGTGGTGACTTTTTGGCTTATGGTGGCGACTTTTGTCGCCACCAAATGTAATGATTGTAGTAGTGGAGAGATTACCCTTTTTCGGAAGAATCCCCCATCTATTGTTCTCTTTTGTGGAAGAAGGTCTTGATCTCCCAAAACTTCAAGAAATCCCTTAAAATAGGATTAGAATGCATAAGAGACTATTCCATCTCTTTTAAACTCATAAAAACTTAAAACCCATTAAACCCTAAGAGACTTACCTTAGGTTTTAGCTCCAAAACGTGGAGAAGATAGTCCTTCTTCCTTCCCAAGCCTCCCTTGGAAGCTTCCTTCAAGTTCCTAGCTCTTCAATAAATCAATCCCTCCAAAATCCTAAGCTAGGACTCTCTTTCCCCACCTTCTAGAGAGAGAAAGAGAATAGGAAGAGAAGGGAAAACCCAGGGTTAACCCGCAACTAATTATGGTTCAACCAACTCTGCACTTGCCGTCAAGAGCTTGGAGTACCGGTATACGGGTTGGGGTACCGGTACGCGGGCTGAGGTTCCGGTACCCGGATTCCAGTTCTGGTACGCTAGCATATAAATTTTCCAACCCGAGAGCTCAACTTTTTTGTTTTGTATGTGGTACTGGTACTCGAAGACCAGTTTCGGTACTCCAACACTTAGAAAATTTTCTGAATTCTTCCAACTCGAGAGTTGGATTTCCCTGCTTTCTACAAGGTTTCGGTACCAACTTGGGGTTCCGGTACCAATTCAAAAATCTGTAATTTACAGATTTTGATCTTCTCAACCTTGCTTTCTGGACTAAACTTTGATCGAAGGCTTTTGTTTCGAACCAAAACACTCACACTCATTCTTAACAGCATTTTGGACATGCTTGGAGCAATTTAACCTCACTTTGCTATTTCGCTAAAGCCGGTGCACTACAAAGTTACTTAAAGAAATCTTAAAAGAAACCCCAAAAACCTCTAAAAAAAAAAGGAAAGAGAAATAAAAAAGGAAAATAAATTGAAAAGGGAAAGAAAATAGAAAAGGGAAAGGGAATTAAAAAAGGTAATGATAAGTTGTCGTCATCTCAATCGTCTTTATTCATTGATGAAGAGCTAGATCGGATTGATTTTGAGAATACAGAAGAAAAATATATTTGGGATGAAAAATCTGAAGAAGAAGAAGAAGAAGATCATGGCGATGCAAACGATGAGGATGAAGATGAGTATGAGGATGATGCTTGAAGAACGACCAAATGAGACCATTAACACCACAATCACTTTTAAGTTTTAAGTTGAAAGTTGAAATATATATATATTTTTAATTTGAGAACCTATATGCATGTGTTTTCTTTACTTTTTGATGGTTATTTTGTTTTTGTATGATTATTTTTGATTTTTTTATGTAGAATATTAAATTAAACTAGGCTTAGTAAATGTTCGCCTCACCTTCTTGAGGCGCGCGCCTCGCGGTGCGCCTCGCGCCTTTTCAAACACTGTGTGATACATAGGTTACAGTTGAACTTTTTGGACTGATACTTTCTAGTGAGATCAGGTTCAATAAAATTAGTAAAACTCATTCTGAGTGAATATAACAGTGAAGGGATTCTAAATGTCGATTATTGGATGCGATCTATTACATACAGAAATTCTATATGAATGCGTAATATCTGGATACAGTGCATAAAATTGTCCAAAATATTTTTTCATTTTAATGTTGTATAGTGAAAGTCGTGAGACTACATAATGCATGGGCAGTGGGTCTCAAGAATTATATCTTTCTTTCTGTATGTCTGTCTTTCATGTTATGTTGATCATGTCTGGTGGTTTATGTCATAATTTTTATGACATCTCAGGAGGAAATAATAATGAGTGCGACTTGGCAGTCAATACTGTTAGAAAAAGTTATCTTTTCAAATTACTTCTTTTAAATAATTTAAACTTAATTTAAACTCAAAATATTATATAACAAAGTTTAGATGAAGCCTGTGAATGTCGAGGCGTGCGTGAGCACTGTCCTAGAAACAAGATTGCCCCTCTACGTGCGAGGCTCCGGCAATCACCCCTAGCGATACAACGACTACTGTCCACCCCGTCGGCAACGACTCCGGGATGGTGCGTAGCGAACCCAACATCTTTCAGAGATCCAGCAAAAATAGAAGCTCAAAGAGGAAAATGTAAATCACAGTGTATTGTAGCTATGTAAATTAAGAGAAGAGAATTGTAGCTTGTACTTAACCAAGCTCTCTTGCTCTCTATATAAAGAGTCCAAAGTGAGAGAGAGCACATTAACTCACCAGGGGACAAAGTCTCTCTTGGGCAGCCCACAAGCTCCTTCCCAAGGAAGGCTCTTGGGTAGCCCAAGATGCCACTTCCCAAGGTTGGCTAAGAAAAAGATTCAAAGGCCAAAACACAAGTTTAAAATCACCAAATCCAAATAAAACCCAACAATCCCCACATGATTTAAAACTTGTAAAAACGATATACAAAATAAAATAAATGAAATACAAAAAACTAAAACAGATGCTGGATCCCTTATACCACGTATGCGGCGAAGGTACCTTTCGGGTTTGAACCTTCACTTAGTACAGATCTATGTACATCCGAGGGCACAATGGTGGACTTCGCCTTGAACCAAGGCCGGTGAATCGGATTTCCACAAACAGTACACATGGTACAGTCGTTTAGGTTCTATGCGGGTTAGCGCTTTTACGGCCATGCGCTCATATCGATTCATGTGTGTTTTTAGGGAACCGCCCTCTTCCCACAGTCGCGGCCTCACGACTACACACATATAGTAGGTCCTGATAAAGGTGCCTGCAAGGTCACACCCTGCCTCAAGGGTCTCGGAACCATTCAGGGTAAGAACCCTTACTAACCACTTGCATTAATGAGCACTGTCGCCATAGGGATGAGTATATAAAAGCAGTGCTCCGCACAACTACCAATTCAACTTGTTTCTACCCATTGAACCTCCAAGAGGTTGGGTTGCCGTCGCCGGTAGTTTCTATTGTGGGCTAAGCCCCATCCCCCTCGACGATTCTAGGATCACTGTCCTAGACAATCCTTTAGTAAGCTGATCAGCTAAGTTCTTTGCAGATCTCACAAATTCCAATGCAATTATATTTTCTTTAATATTCTGCCGAATATACTTGTGTTTTACTTTCATAAATCTATTCATCTTTGTTTCCACATTTTCTTGTGCACACTTGTCAATAGCAGATTTGCAATCACAATGTATACATACAGGCGCCAAAGGTCGCTCAATCAGTGGCAAGTCATACAGAAATTCTCTAATCCACTTAGCCTCTGCTACAGTGGTATCTAAAGCTATCAGTTCAGATTCCATTGTACTTCTAGCTATCAATGATTGTTTTGATGACTTCCAAGAAACAGCTGCTCCACCAAGGAGAAAAACAAATCCAGTGGTTGACTTCACATCAGCTGTATAACTTATCTAGTTAGCATCACTAAATCCTTCTAATACAGCAGGGAATCCACAAAAATGCAATCCATAAGATACAGTACCTTTCAGATATCTCAAAACTCTTTCTAAGGCATTCCAATGTTCTCTATTTGGATTATGAGTATATCTTCTCAATCTATTCACAGCATAGGCTAAATCAGGTCTAGTGTAATCTACCTAGAGATCCTATAATCTGAGCATACCTATTCTGTCCTATAGGATCACCTTTATTCTTCTTAAGATGTACACTAGGGCATTGTTTGGTTGGGGTACAAAGGGGGATATCCCCCCTTTGTACCCAAACACTATTGAACAAAGGGAGAACTATTAGGTACAGTAGTTCCAGTACAAACAGAATAAGCTGGAATAACAGTTCTTACCCATTATTTTATAAATTTGTTTTTTATCAAATTACCCCTCCTTCCCTCCTTTCTCTTTTTTCAATATACTCTCATCATCACAAATCCCTCCCTCTCCCCTCTCTCTCTCTTCTTCCCAATACAATCATCATCACAAATTTCTCTCTCCTCTCTCTTTTTTTCTTCTTCCCAATACACTCTCATCATCACAAATCTCTCTCTCTCCTCTCTCTTTTTAATTTAATTAGATATTAAATTAAATATTATTTTCAAAATTTTAGAAATCTTATTTTGATTTTGATTTTATCATAATTTTTGTAAGACTTTAAATTTTGAAATTTTATATTCAAAATTTTAACTTTAATTTAAACAAATAAAATGTTAAATTAAATATTATTTTCATAAAATATAATTTGAAATTTAATTTTGATTTTGATTTTGATTTTAATTTTATCTTAATTTTTGTAAAGCTTTAATCCATTAATTAAAACGAAGAAAGTAAAAGTATTATTTGAAAATTAAAAAATTTTATGTTTAAAATTTATAATTTAAAATAATATTATATAATTTTAAATTTTAAAATTTAAATGTTGAAATTTTATATTTAAAATTTTAAATTTAATTTGAGAAAAAAAATATTAAATTAAATATTATTTTTAAAAAATATAATTTGATTATGATTTTGATTTTATCTTAATTTTTTTAAAGCTTTAATTCATTAATTAAAACGAACTAATTAGATTTTAACAACTTTTATTACATATTAAATCTTGAGGGTAAAAAAGTAATTTCCACAACTTAACCTCTTTATTCCTCTTATTCCTCATTATCATACCAAATATAAAATTTCTTATCCCTAAAACCATCCCAAACACTTTTTTACCCTTGTTCCGTACTTTATACTTATACCTGGTACTACTAATTCTCACTAATTCCCGAACCAAACGATACCTAGGATCATAAGGTGTTACAACAATCTTAGAATCAAAATATCCAAATTTCTTTAACACTTGTTCACTGTAGTGAGATTGGCTCATAATAATTTCATTTGATTTTCTTATGATCTTCATATTCAGAATCACATCAGCTTGCCCAAGATCCTTCATATCAAAGTTATTATTAAGTAATTTCTTAACATCCATTATCACATCCATATTTGTTCCAAAGATCAAAATATCATCAACATACAAACATAGGATTACTATCTGTCCATTGTATTCCTTAGAGTACACACATTCATCAGACATGTTCACATGAAAACCAGCTTTCACAACTAAAGAGTCAAATTTCAAATGCCATTGCTTAGGAGCTTGTTTAAGTCCATATAAAGATTTTGTCAACTTGCAAACTTTGTTTTCATGTCCAGCAACAATAAATCCCTCAGGTTGCTTCATATAAATCTCTTCCTCTAAATCACCATTTAGAAAAGCAGTCTTAACATCCATCTGATGAATAATCAAATTATGGACAGAGGCTAAAGCTAGCAGAATCCTAATAGAAGTAATCCTAGCTACAGGAGCATAGACATCAAAATAATCTACACCAGGCTTCTGGGAAAAACCCTGAGCTACAAGTTTAGCCTTATACTTATCTACAGACCCATCTGGTTTCAATTTCTTCTTAAAGATCCATCTACATCCTACAGGCTTACAACCTACAGGTAAATCAGATAACTCCCAAGTATGATTCTGTAGAATAGATTGCATCTCCAACTTAACAGCTTCTTTCCAAAATGATGCATCTACAGAAGTCATAGCTTGGCCAAAGGTAGAAGGGGTATCTTCTACAAGTATGACACAGAAATCATCACCAAAAGTCTTCTCAATCCTAGGACGTTTACTTCTCCTAGGTTCAGACTCTTCTATAGGGTCACTAGTGCTGGCTTTACTAGATCCACCTATAGTCTCAACAGGAACAGGTCTATCTACTCTAGTTCTAAAAGGAAAGATATCCTCAAAGTATACTGCATCTCTAGCTTCAATATTGTATTGTTAGAAATCTCATTAACCTCAGAATTTACCACCAAAAATCTATTAGCATTACTACCATCTGCATAGCCTAAGAAAACAGTATCCACAGTTTTAGGACCAATCTTTCTCTTCTTATTTTCAGGAATCTTTACTTTAGCTAGGCATCCCCACACTTTAAAATAATTCAGATTAGGTTTTCTACCCTTCCAAATTTCATAAGGAGATACAGAAGAACTCTTGTGGGGAATCCAATTAAGAATTACACAAGCAGTCATCAAAGCTTCACCCCACAAGTTCTCGGGTGCAGTCACTTGATGTACAATTCCAAATTCTTCACAGAAAACAGTCATCTCATTCGATGTATATTCACCTCCTCGATCAGATCTTAGAATCTTAATTTTCTTATCCAATTGATTTTCAACCTCAGCTTTATAAATCTTAAATTTATTCAAAACTTCATCTTTATACTTAATCAGATAAATATAACAATACTTCGAATGATCATCAATGAATGTTACAAAATATTTGCTTCCACCCCTACTGGGTCTACATCCATCACAAACATCACTGTGAATAAGTTCTAGCAGATCAGAATCTCTATCTACATATCTAAATGGTCTTCTAGGTTCCTTAGCTTGCACACATATTTCACATCTATGATCATTTGAAACAGACTTAGGAATTAAATCAAAATTCATCAATCTCTTAATAGTATTAAAATTCACATGTCCCAATCTTCCATGCCAAACATCAGATGAAACAACATTCAAAATCAAACTTTCATTAATAGTAGAAGTCATCACAGAAAGCTTAAATAAACCATCACTCAAAAATCCTTTCCCAATAAAGTTCACACCTTTAGTAATTACTATCCTATGTTGGAAAGGCATCTTCTTAAAGTTCCTAAAGGGTTGGAAATTTCTACCCTTAGGTTTCGGGTTCTCTATTAGGTTGGCTTGGGTAGAAGGCTCGCTAGGCTTCTTATCTCCAGCTCGGTTGGTTTCTTCTATCCTAAGAGATCTTAGGACAAAATTCAGGAAAAGTTCTCTTTGATTGTGGTTCAGATCATTGGCATGGCTAGACCAGAAAGGAGGCAACTTATCTATTAAAGTGGCAACTAGAAAACTCTCATCTAGATCTATACCACTAGATCTAAGCTGCTCAATAATGTACTCAAAATCCTGTAGCTGGTCAGACATTGGTTTACTATCTACCAATTTAAACTTGAGTAAATCTGAAGCTTGGTATCTCTTCTTAGTAGGATCAATCTGGCCATACTTTTGTTCTAAGGAAATCCAGAGTTCCCTAATAGTCTGACTACTACAGTAAATATCATAAAGCTTATCAGATAGGGTGCTAAGGATCCGGTTCAGACAATAATAATTAATCATAGTAGGATCAGTAGGAGGCACAGGTAAAGGTGATCGAAGGTGCAACACCAGGAGGAGTAGGAGCACTCTGAGACTGGCTGCGAGTCTGAGGGCGATTTGCCACAGATTGAATAGCACCATCAGGTGCAGTTTCATTACCATTCTCAATAGGATCTGAGATAGCAGAAACAAGTCCCAGCGTGGTGAGCCAGAATCGCATTTGATTCTGCCACCTTCTAAAATTACGACCATCAAAAGTAAACGGTTTTGCCGAATACGAATCCTCCATTAATCAGAATCTGTTTAAACAATAACCTACTACAATATCACAAAATTATTCTAAATTTAAAATAGTTAATCTAAGTTAACAGGTTTAAATTTAATCAACAATAATTATACAAGATTTTAATTAACAGTGTAAAAATCAAACACTATGTAAAGATGTAATTTAATTAAAATAGTAACAGTGTAACAGTTTAACAATATTTTAATTAGTGAAATAAAAATTTCCTATCAACTATATATATGCTCACAATAGTTTACATGTAACATTTACACAAAATTATACAAATCACTATATTAACACAATAGTACAAATCTATGGTATAGCATAGCAACGTACTGTTATAACAGTGAAGAGATATTAATTAAACCAACACAATAGTACTAACAACAATATATATATATATACTAACAGAGTTCTCTTAAGCTACAGTATAGATTAATTAACAGAGCTTACTACCAGATCTCGTACTTAATAATATTTATATTAACAGTGTTAGAGTCAATATTTCTAACAGTATAGTATAACTAAATTAATTTATGAGCTATACTAACCGAGTATATAAGATCAACTATTTAATAAACTAATTTAATATTTATCTTAATCACATGGCAACAGTAATTCACTAATTATATGAAAAGATAAAATGAATGTAATCTTGCTTCTAGAATGTTAGAAAAAGTTATCTTTTCAAATTAATTCTTTTAAATAATTTAAACTCAAAATATTATAGAACAAAGTTTAGATGAAGCCTGTGAATGTCGAGGCGTGCGTGAGCACTGTCCTAGAAACAAGATTGCCCCTCTACGTGCGAGGCTCCGGCGATACAACGACCACTGTCCACCCCGTCGGCAACGACTCTGGGATGGTGCGTAGCGAACCCAACGTCTTTCAGAGATCCAGCAAAAATAGAAGCTCAAAGAGAAAAATGTAAATCACAGTGTATTGTAGCTATGTAAATTAAGAGAAGAGAATTGTAGCTTGTATTTAACCAAGTTCTCTTGCTCTCTATATAAAGAGTCCAAAGTGAGAGAGAGCACATTAACTCACCAGGGGACAAAGTCTCTCTTGGGCAGCCCACAAGCTTCTTTCCAAGAAAGGCTCTTGGGTAGCCCAAGATGCCACTTCCCAAGGTTTGCTAAGAAAAAGATTCAAAGGCCAAAACATAAGTTTAAAATTACCAAATCCAAATAAAACCCAACAAATACTGCATGTTTAAATTCCTCTTTCTTTTTGTACTGTTTGCACTTTTGCTTTAACTGATCCAAGAATTCTGAATGTGCCAATTTTTCTTGGTCAATTTTGAAAATCTGATATTGTCGAATGCATTTATTATTCCTGTAACTTACAGTCTTTAATTATTTTATTTTTTCTTATCATATGGAAGAAAACTACTCAAGTCCTTATTGGCTATCATGCAGGCCATTAACTAAGATCCACTTTCAGGAAATAATGACCATTACTTGATGGAAGCTTGACATGGCTTCAGAAATTTTGCACAAGATGGGCATTAAGCCCAAGCCCGTGGAACCAGAGATACAGTTCGACTGCAACTGGGAAGATGTTACGTGCCCAATCTGTTTAGATTTCCCTCACAATGCAGTCCTCCTACGATGCTCCTCCTATGAAAAAGGATGTCGTCCCTTCATGTACGGCACTGACCAATCCCGCTCAAACTGCCTCGAGCGGTTCGAAAGCTCTTATGGGCTCCCAGGTTCTGCAAAATCCTCTGCAGCTGCTATTGACACTTCATTGGAAAGGATCCAAATTGTTCTATTTAACCCAAACAGTCGGCCGACCTGCCCATTATGTCGATTAGAAGTGATAGGATGGGCCATTGTTGATGAGGCACGCCTTCAACTTAACCAAAAAAAGCGATGTTGTGAAGAGAATAATTGTTCTTATTTTGGAGACTTTTATGAGCTACAAAGCCACACCCAAATAAAGCACCCCAACTCTCGCCCTTCAGAAATTGACCCCAAGAAGCGGCTTGATTGGGAAAATTTCCAGCAGTCCTCTGATATTATAGATGTACTGATCACCATACGTGCAGAAGTACCCCATGGAGTAGTCCTAGGGGATTATGTAATTGAGTATGGAGATGAGGAGGATGGAGATGAATATGAGGACTTTAATAGGGTACGCAGAAATTGGTGGACAGCTTGTATTTTCTCTAAGGTGTGCTGTAGAGCTTCTAGAAACAGGAGGCGATCGAGAGTGAGGGAGAGAAGAGGGGGCAGCGAAAGGAGAAGCAGCCGTCGATCGAGCTATGATAATTCGAATCTCGAGGAGGGACCTGCAAGATCTGTAGATATAGGGGATTACAGGTTTGATGAAATTGTTGAAGAGTTTGTAGGTACAGGAAGTGTGGTGTCCAGGAGAATGGCTAGTCAGTACAGGTTTGTACAAGTTCTTTTGAAAAAGAAATGTGTTCCTTCCATTCTTCTGATAATATATATTTTATGAGAAGATGATTGAAGAGAAGATGATTGAAATTACTCCTACTGTTAAAGTTTTAAACTATTAAGCTTTTGTTTACTTTTCTTCATTCAGATTTCTTTTTGTGAATAAAATGATAGTATACTTAAATCAATAATTTCTGAAAAATTTTCGGCATTCTATCTTCTTGTATGTTTAAAGCAAGGTTTTAAGTATCCATCGGCACGGGCCGTATCTACCGTGCCGTACCGTTCCAACAAGATACCGGCACGATACAGCTACCGTGCCGATGACACAGTTCAAAACCCTTTTTTCTTAAAATTACTAAGTAATTTTCTTAATAAAGTTTAAAATATTTAATAAAAATGCATAATAAGCAATTAAAAAATTTTATTGCTAAAGAAATTAAATATTTCATGCCATTATGTGTCGGCACGCATGTATTTTTTGTGACCGGCACTCATCGGCACGGCTCGGCACGCACCGTGCTGTACCGTACCGGCAAGTTTTCGGCACGACCCCGTACCATGGCACTTAAATCCTTGGTTTAAAGTAGTACTTCTAGAGGAGACCAGTTTCTTTTTTACAAACTAGCTCCTCATCGTAGAAAAGCTCCAGCCTTCCCATTTGGTGTACTTTTGAGTTTTCCTCTTTTTTGAAATTCAAATTTGGTAGTAGAAATCTTAGGATTTGTGAGTGATTCAAGTGGCACGAAGGATTTTTGGTATTTGAAATTAAACATAACATTCCTATGTCCTGATATTGTAACGGCTAATTTACAAAAAAAATGTCTGAACTTTGGCTTTCTTCTCAATTAACCACTTAAATAAAAAATTGCATAGTTTTAATTAACCATAATAAGTGAATTTTTTTTGGCTAATTGTTGAATTTGGCAACAAAATTTGATGAAAATGGGTTGACAGATGATAGTGGTTATAATAATTCTACAAGATGTCCAGTAAACTGCCAAACATGGTTGTTCAGTAATAGAGAGTTATCTTTTTTTTAAAAAAAATCTATTTTGTTAGTCGAAACTCACATATTCAAAAGTAAAGAGTTGACGTTATGGGTTTTTTGTAATTTAGCTTTATTTCTGTATGTTCTTCTTGTAACACACTTACTGACATTTTATTATTTTGTTGAAACAGGGAAAGCTTCGGACGATACCGAATACATTCTCATCGACCGATCAACCAACAAAACTACCTCTACCGGCTGGAGGAAATCTGCATCTCTACATACCTTTTAGTTTTGTCTCATCAAATTCCATTTCTCGTTTCTCTACAGTTGGTTCAAGTTATCAAACCACACATTGATCTTGTGCATAAAAGAATTGTTAATGCTGTGGCCTTGCAGATTCTCCTGTTTCCATTCACTTAGGATTATTTTCATGTAGATTTCTCTTGGACATATTAGTTGGAATTGTCCCATATATGATATAATTGAATTTGGTTGAAAAACCTGGATGGAGTTGCTGCTGTTGATGTGGCTTCATGTTTTGTCAAGTCACGACTGGTAAGCATCTCAGCTTGGGTTAATTGTATAGGTTCTGTGGCTTCTCTGGGGAGCTGAGTTGATCGGAAATTGCTTTTGTTATTGTTGTGGATTTCTGTCTTCTTTTAAATTTGGATTGAGTCAAATTTAATTAATCGATTAAGTTGGTTATATGATATAGATTAGATGTATGGAATATATTATTTGATTTTGAAGATAATTTCGATTAGTGCAAGATTTATGTCTATCTATACATGTCCTAATCTAATTAGGATTGGTTGATTCTTTGACCGTCTTCATTAGCACTATATATATATGTGGACCGGATTATTAATTAAAAGGAGAGAGAGGCGGCTAATAGGCCAAGTTAATTATGATGCATCTTGGGTTAATTAATTAGTGCATGAAGGTGTCGGGATGTACAGCCTAAATATTCTAATATCGATTCTCTTGAGATTGTACGGCATGCAGAAACTAATTAAATAGCACCCTAATTAATTAAAAGGTGGCCGGGGATTCAAGCATGTACGACAACGGCATTAGAGAAGGAAACGAGGCGGCACGCATGCGGTGTTAGGTTCGGTAGTGGTGCGGAGGTTCTCGACCAATTGCTTGAGCGGTTCGGATTACTCGAAACAACAGCATAAAAGATTTTGGTCAGAAATTTATATACTTATCTAATTTGGTCTTCTTGATTAAGGTTTTACGAAAATCTCTTTACGGGTTATTTTTTTGGAGTTTTCGTTAGAACAAGAGTATTTTCTTGGAGTTTTTGTTGGAACAAGAGAAAGGTGGGGTTTATTATAAGGCTCTTAATTTTTTATCTGAAGGAGATATAAGGTGTAAGCTTGTATTTCTTGTGTTTCTTTTTATAGTGAAATACATCTCTTTATCCCTGTGGATGTAGCCAGTTGCCGAACCACGTAAAAATTTATATCTCTTTCCGTATTTATTGTTGTTACCGAAATTTGATTTTCTTTATGTTTTATGCATCTATGTTGACAGTGCATAACGAACGGTCCATTAAATTTCCAACAGTTCTCTTTTCCTGGAGGTCTCTTTTGGCTCATGCACTCTTATTAGCGCTATACTATACTGTTCGGTGAATGAAGAAGAGAAACTTATGGACGTATGTATGTGCCTGTAGTACGGGCCTATTTGTCGCACTGTCAGGGCCATTTTAGGTGTCGGCAAGGGTGTCGTCTATAAACTATTTATACAGTTTATGTTGAGTGAGAACTAGGTTTTTTATTTTTTTATTTTTTTTATTTTTTGGCGTTGCTGCCGGTAGGTATTTTATTAAAAAAGTAGAGTTTGATTATATTATTGTGTGCATGTTTGGGGTTCGTTTTGGAAACCCGAAGTGATTTCGGAATTAAACGGAATGTTGTGTTTGGCGGCATGCAAAAAGATTTTTGTGGTGCGTTCTGGAAGAATTAAAATGATATTTTATGGAATAAGCTATTCCATCGCAAAAAAAAATTGGTGAGTTTGGGCATTTGCGGGAATCTAATAATAATTTTAAAATGACGAAATTATTCTCCCTATTCTTAAGGGCCTGCTTGTTTCAGGACTAGAACTAGGAATAAAGAGGATATCCCCCTTATTCTACCAAACGCATCTGGAATCAATCGGTATAGCTTGTTTCAGTACAACTAGAATAAGCTGGAACAATAATTTTCTCTCATTATTTTTATAATATTTTTTTTTACCTAACTACCCCTTCTTTCTCTTTCTCTCCCTCTCCCGAATCCCGAGGCCCTCTCCATCTCGATCTCTTCTTCTTCCCAGCTCCCTCGATCTCTTCTTCTTCCCAGCTCCCTCTTCTCCATCTGCTCCTTTCTTGGTTGAAGCTCTCAGCTCCCTCTCTCCATCTTTCCAGCTCCCTCTCCTCCATCTTTTCGGCTCCTAACTACCCCCGGCCGATATTGCGTTCGATCCGAGCTTGCGTCCATCCCCCCTCTCGCGGCACGCGTCCTGAGGCAGCTTCTTCCTCCGCCATTGTTGCTTCTTGGTTGAAGCTCTCAAGCTGTCACCCCTCCTCCCACCGTGCTCCCCCTCTCCTCTCCCACTCCCCGGCCGATATTGCGCCCGATCCGAGCTTGTGTGCATCCCCCTATCGCGGCACGTGTCCCGAGGCATCTTCTTCCTCCGCCATTGTTGCTCCTTGGTTGAAGCTCTCAAGCTCTCACCCCCGCCTCCCACCGTGCTCCCCCCCGGCCGATCGGTGCCGCGCTTGCGTGCATCCCTCCTCCCGCAGCACGCGTCCCGAGGCATCCGCGGGCTCCGCCATTATTGTTTGATTGAATCTCTCAACAATATGTGCGAACAATAATTGTGTTAAAAACAGATGTGTGTTTATGATATATGTATAAACATGTGAGTCTGTTATATTCGGTACTGGGATTAAATTTAAATTGTATATATTAGTAGGGAAGTAATATGGAATTTATAGCAAACAAATAGCATATGTCTTTTTCCATTAAATAAAATAATTTTCTAAAAATATGATGAATAATTTTTTTTAATAAAAAAATTAGAGCAAATGAAATTTTAAATTAAATATTATTTTTATAAAATATAATTTGATTTTGATTATGATTTTATCTTAATTTTTGTAAGGCGTTAATATATTAATTAAAACGAAAAAAATTAGATTTTACCAAGTTTTTATCACAAAATAAAGCTTGAGGGCAAAAAAGTAATTTATCCCAACTTAACCTCTTTATTCATCTTATTTCTTATTATCATACCAAATACAAAATCACTTATTCCTGGAACCATCCCAAATATTTTTTTACACTAGTTCTGTACTTTATACTTATCCCTGGATTAACTAGTTCTGTCTTAACCCGTTACCAAACGGGCCCTAAAAGATTAAAGTTCTATTAGTAATGATAAAAATGCACTACTCCATTAACTACTTTGGCCATTTGCTCCCTTAGTTTTTTTTTTTTTTTTTTTTTTTTTTTTTCACTCGACACTTCTTGAACTTTTAATTTTTTAAATTAATTTTTAGTCAATTAAATTTAATATTTTATCATATTTATTAGTGATTCCATCAAAATGTACTATTTTAATAATCATTTAGCAAATAGAATATAAAAACATGGCAATTACAAAAAGTATTTTGAGATGAATACCTTAAAATTTTTTATTTAACTATCTAATTTTAAAATATGATTTAAATATTTATATAATCTATTCCCAATCTTTTATAATCTTATATATACAATGAATAATTTTTTTAAAAATTACTATTATACAATTTAAATATAATTCATATAGAAAGTCTATATATGAAAAATTTATAGTGATTTTAATTTTTATAATGATGTTTAAGGTGTAAAAAATATACCTATACACATGATAATTTGTTTTTCTATTATCTCATCTCATCCCTCTAGTTATGAGAAATTATTTAGTGCAACCAATCTATTAATGCACTTCATGCACCAAATAACTATAGTCATTTTAAAATCAAATCTAATTCAGCCGATGAAATATAAACTATATAACAAGTTTTTGTATAAAATATTAAAAAATATAATATATTCTTATACATTCCGTGGAACTATTTTTTTCTCTCTTTTCCATCATCTAATTATTTTATTAATTTATTTGAACTAATTTTTTCTGAAGCTTTTTTCACATATTCCTTTATATATAATAATTTAATTACTATTAGCTATCATATTTCTACCGCACTGTGTCTTTTTTTTTTAATTATCCAACTTTATTTAATTTTTTAATTATATTATTTCTATTTTTTTTAATTATCATCATATAAAATTATCTAATTACTAATTAGATCCTACAAAACTTTTTTATTTTTAATTATTTTAATTATTTAATACCTATATTATTAGTCATTTACTTTTATATATATATATATATATATATATATATATATATATATATATATATATATATATATATATATATATATATATATATCATATTCAATTAGTTAATTACTAATAAGTTCTTTAAAAATTTATATTGAATATATATCGATTTAAATTATTTTTATTTAAATTAATTTAATTATTAATCTGGCTAACAAAATTATATAAAATATAAAAAAATTAATTAAATATTATTATTAAAATATATTATGTCCGCGCGAGTTCTTAACTAGTATATTCCATGAAAATTTAATAGTAACTTTGATTTGTTGTGATGAAAAATTTTGCAATCTAATATAATATTCTTAATTTATTGGAATACCCTCTAATCTTTTGACTGTAGAGTACTAAATTCTAATATATTTTTACCACTTATGAATTTTTGAAATCATTGAAAATATAAAGTTACATAATAAAATCAAAATTTTAAAACCTTAGGAACAAATCTCAAAATTCTCTATGGTTCAAATATGTCCGCCGTTTTTACTTGAATTTATAATTATCACTTCCTAATTAATTTTTTTTTTGTAGTTATCATATTTTAATATTTTAACTAGATCTCAATCATGTACTATTTCTCTTAAATTCATATCTTACAATTTTAATTAAAACAAATTATATTTTGTATTTATAATATTTATAATATTTTAACTAGATCTCAGTCATGCACTATATATTTCTATTAAATTCTTATCTTACCATTTTAGCTAAAACAAATTATATAAAAATAAATATTTGCCATTTTTAACTTTTTTGTCATTTGGTAATTCAAAATAACTTTTTAATTTGTTATCAAATGTGCATGGTATGAATCATTTTTACATATATACAACAGCTTTAGAAATTTTCTAACCAAACACTATATGCAATAAAATTGTTTTTTTCAGAATCAATTTTTAATCTCAAAATTAAATCAGTTTCTTATACAATAATCTTTTAAATCAAAACTCATCGCAACCCCACATAAACCCATATATAAACGCATTCCTATACAAAGAAAGAAGAGAAAATGTAAGCATCTCCAACATTAGATAAAAAGAGAAAATAAAGAAAAAAAAAAGAAAAAAAGAAAAGAGGAAGATATCTTAACTGGCCACTAAATCTAAACATTAATTGACTAATGAATCAAACTTATAAACATTAAAGCTCAAAACATATAATAAAACATAGAGAAGAAGATGGATAAGAACAATTATCTTGATTGTACTTCCATTCCTACTCTCGTCCCTCCACTCACATTGGAATGTCCCTACCTTCGAATTCGCCAAGCTTGAACTAAAGATGTTTATGATGTCCGTGACGCCTAACATAGTTGAAAGAGAGAAAAGACCTAAGTAGCGAGAGAGCGGAGCAAGAAAAAGGTGAAGAAACTAGATGATTGTAGTGAAGATCTTAAGGGTCTTTTGGCTGGAGGTAATAGTAAATGCAGTGTACGATAGTTTAATACAAGTTTAATACAGTAGTTATAATTATATACATTTTATTTGATTGGTTATAGTGGAAAGTGCAACAACTATAAATATTTCATTTGGTTATGTGTGGCTGGCAGACACATTTATAAATTTTATCATTTTATATATGGGATCGTGAGATGAAAAATCCTACTTGTACACCTCAATGGGTGGAGTGTGGTAAGATGTCACTTGCATTACAACAAAATTAGGTTATAGGGACACATGTTTGTGACATTTTTGTATAAGTGTCCTATCTATATTTCATCTATATCCAAAATTAGATTATAGGGACATATTTTTGGGACACATTATAAAAATGTGTCGTTATACATCCTAGCGACGGCACATATAGTAACACTTATAATAAGTGTCGGTATTTTTGTCAGCGACATTTTTTTTAAATTTTAGAAACACTTAAAAGTGTCGCTATAGCCTAATTTTGTTGTAGTGGTGAAGTGACCCGGCCCTAAAAGACATCCCATTCTTAAATGGGTGGGATGTAGGATATACATCCCTTTTGGGGTGTACATATAGCATTGTTCTTATTTAATATTATGTTACCCTTTCCAACTAATGCATTTGAGTCTCCTCGTTCAATTCCAATTGCAGTAGTCGAATTCAAATGTATGAGATCAAACTGCGGATTTAGATTTACGTATAGTTACAACTACAGTACAGTTGCAATTATGTGCAACCAAACAATACCTTAGAAAAAAATATAGAAGAAAAAAGAACCATAGAAAAAAAATGAACAAAAAATCTAAGCCTAATCGCTGGACAAAGGGAGGGAAACAAAAAGATAGAGAAGGTTAGAGAGAGAGAGAGAGAGAGAGAGAGTGTGTGTGTGTATTATTTTTTTATTTTTTTTGAGAGATGGAATTAAAATTAGGTTTTTGTTTTCTTGTTTTAGGTGGGCATTTGCTTTGTAAATTGATTTTATTTGGCATCCATGAAGTTCGTCTGTATTAACACTCAAAAGAAAGAGCAAGTAGTTGCTTATGCTCTCGATTGGATCAGATGGTTGTAGACGCAGTGCATATTCTTGCGATGGTTGTGGAAAGTGAGGAAACACCCCTTCCAAAATTCCTTATTTATTTATTTATTTATGTGGAGGAAAGCTACATCTTCCACAATACTATCATCCTCCAAGGCACCAAAGGGGTGCAGGTGGCCATTATGTGTTAATATAAGAAGGTAGGATAAGACGTACTAATAGAGCCTTTTACCACCATCTGCCAAGCTTGCCATTACTATCGAGGCCAAGCCTACCATATGCGTCTCCACAGAGTGCAGGTATCGATCGTCTCAGATTGGGATCTCTGATTCGTATCGCAATTTTGAAAGAGTTTACATGAGGCTGTTGGGACGTGCCTCGTTAATTTTTAGCATGGTACATTACCCGTAAAGTAATGGGCAATTCGAGAGAACAAATCAAATTCTCAAGAATATATTGCGAGTGTGTGTCCTTGAATATGGAACCAGATGATAACAGTATTCGTCAATGGCAGAATTCGCCTACAACAATAAATTCCAAGTGATAATTGGGATGGCACCTATGAAGCTTTGTATGGAAGCAAGTGTCGGTCCCCATTGCATTGGAGTGAGGTCAACGAAAAATCTACCTTGGGCCAACATAGTTCAAGAGGTTGAGCAGAAGTTCGCATTGCGCATCAAAGATTATTGACGGTGCAAAGTCGACAAAAGTGCTACTCTAACAAGCGTTGACGCAATTTGAAGTTTAGCGTCAAGGACCATGCATGTATTCTTGAAGGTCTCACCTACAAGATGAGTAAAGCATTTTGGGATTCGTGGGTAATTAAGTCCTTGCTATATCAGGCAGTTTGAGGTGTCGGAGCGAATTGGCCTCGTGGCTTATCGGGTTGCATTACCTCTGAGCTTAGCGAGAGTATATAACGTGTTCCACGTGTCTCTATTCCACAAGTATGTACCCGATCCCACGCATGTCATTAGCTATCCACCACTGGAGTTGTGGAAGGATATGAGCTACGACAAGTATCTGGTTAGCATCCTCGCCCAACAAGAGAAGGTGTTGCGGAATCATTCAATCCATATGTGGATCAACCAGGAGGAGTGTTAAGCTACTTGGGAGCTCGAGAGCATAATTTGGAAGTATTTTTTCCATTTCTTTGGGGAGTCAACTTGAGGTATGAGTTTTCAGTTTCGCAGACGAAACTCCTTTTAAGAAGAAAAGGATGCAATGTGTCGAACTTTGGCTAAATTGACAAAGTGCAGATCAAAGTCATGTAGACATGATTAAAATGGGTTTGGAGAAGCTTAGGTTGAGTTTGGAGCGAGTTGAAATCAATTCGGATCGAAACGGGGTTTGAATTCTGAGTTTTAGACTTTTTGGACGCCCGTAATAGGGTTTCGGGCACTTGAAACCATTTCGGATGGTCCATCCGAGCACTCGAACCAAGCGAACACTGTAGTGAATCAGACTCGTGTGAATTAGCAGAGTCAGGTGGAAAATGGTTTGGTGGAACTATCTCTATGATTTGGGCGAAGTTCTAAGCTCATTCGATTGTTTTCGGCGCGAGTTTGACGCGAAAATGAGTTTTGGAGATAATATCGTATTGGACTTCGGCCCAAAATAGTCAAGGAAGAGTCAAAAGAGACTGCATGAATGTGTAAAGAGTGTTCCGAGCATTTCGGAATGATTAAAAGAGGGTTAGAGTTTCGTAGAGCGAAAACACACACTTCGAAGCGAAGAAATCCTGAGCAAATTCCTCTCGGGGTCCGAACCTTGGGTAGGGAGACCGAACCCTGGCGAAAGAGATCGGACCCAGGAGAGTCGGTCGAAACCTTCTATATGGAAAAAAACCTGTGGAAGGCTCGAGGATCGGACCTTGGAGGGATGTCTGGTCCGTCAGCGCGCAGTCTGGGATCCCTCGTTCGGGGACCGGACCATGGGTCACAGATCGGTCTGTTCGTGTTTGGGAGAACAGTGCATGGATGGCATTTTTGTAAATATTGGTAGGATTGGGTTTATAAAAGGGGACCCAAAACCCCTCTCTCACATACCGGCCACCCTCTCCTATTTCCCTCACACCCTCACTCCTCTTCTCTTTCTCTCTCTAGAAAAGAGAAACCTCTTTGGAGAAAAAGCTCCAAAAGTGAATTTTGATCTCCTCCAAGGCAAGGAAACAGAGAAGGGCTCCAAGGAGGAGCTCTCGGAAGAGCTCTCGGAAGAAGAATGGCTTCTTCTCTCCACATTTTAGCAAGCAACCAGATGAGTTTTTAGGGTTTTGGTATTTTGAGAGTTTTTGGGTTTTAAAAAAGATATTGGAGATATTTTATGGTATCTAAACCATTTTCTAGAATTTTTTTGAAAAACTAAGAGATCAAACTCCCCTTTTTGTAAGAGATCAATCAAATGTGAGGGATTTCACCGAAAAGGGGTGAGCTAACACTTATTCTTGTGTTTTTATTCGATTTAGAAGCATTAATTGCAGGTTGTAGAGTTTTTGGATGCATGTTGTATATGAGAAAAGTTTAGGTTTAGCCCTAAATAGTGTAAAAAGGGAGAACATCAAGATTTAGTCTTATATTTGTATGAATAAGAAAACGTAGATGTAGGTTTGTTATGCCCCGAGACCGCCAATTTAGTTGGTTCGGACACGCTAATAGACCAGCCAATCGGGCATGACCTCTCTATACTCAAAAGGAATGACAATCATCTCAAACAGTGAGTGTGCAATGAGAATACATGGTATATTAGAGTAAAACTACTACTAAACTGAACATTTAACTTTAAATATAGATATAACTGAATAAAGCTGAAATTAAATACTAGAATGAACATTTGCCATATAACAATTAGTTACAATTTTCTTCTGTTTATCCTCACCAAAATACAATGTTCACTCTAAAGTATAAAAATAGATAAAATACCACTAGACCCTCTAGGTCTCTATGATGCTGAGCCCTTGCCCCTGTCGTGTGCCTCACCGGTTGTATCTCGATCTGTAAAAAGTGGAAACCAACGGGGTATGAGAGCTACGAATAGTTCTCAGTGGGTTCATCCATCGAGAAACATGTTCTACACCTCTTGGTCCAATAGAAGCAATAGTAGCAAGATAATAGGGAAAGCTGTAAATACTGCACTAGCATGCAGGTATGAAATAGCTACACTACTAGTCCATGTACAATGCCATAATGCTACTAAACCATGCCGCATTAGGCTACTCAACTATACTCCGGTCACTATGCCGCTTGTCACGCCCCGGGGTCGAAACTGCGATCCGGACTCGCCAACAGATCCGCCACCCATACGAAAAATCCCGCATAGGCGAAGCGTCTAACCTGCAAAAGATAATACTATAGCTATATAGATATGAGAGAGAGAAATAACAGCTGTGAATAAAATCCAAACCACTATACCACTGGAATAAAATACAAAATCCGTCTCCCAAATATAAATAATCATCATACCTCATCCTCTGATAAAACATTTAAGAACCCAAGCGGGAAGGTAAACTAAAATAATAATACATCAGTGTACAATAAAATCCCACAATCCGGGATGGTACATCTATCTCACTAAAATGAACTACACTGGTAGGGATCTATCTCGTGACTCCCTGTCCTCGGTCCATCATGCCAGCTAGAGCAGGAACGGAGGGAAAAGCCTCTGCAAAACTGTCACTGACAGAGGGTGTGAGAACTACACCAACACATAGTTCTCAGTGGGTACCATCTCCAAGAACAACGGTCTGCCCACTAAGTCTAGTAGAGGCATAAGATAGCAGAATACTAAAAAAAAGAAAAGCTGGAAATAACTCTACAGCTACCATGCCTCTATCTACTATGCTCAATGGGTGATACCGATGAAAATGATGCATCGACTCTAACTCAGTATACTCAATCAATCCAATCACACTGACTGCCACATAGGGTCCAGTCAAACCTGCGCCCACCTACTGCCATTACATCCACGGAGGACTGGACTTACGTAGGGCGTCCCACATGGACTGCGTTGACAAGTCGCGATAGCAAAGTAACAGGTCCAGCTCTGGAGTGACACTCGAGGGGAGCGACCCCACCGAGGAAAGTATCCGCGCATCTCTATCGAGCTCAATATGGCTCATGCAGGCTATAGTCCAAATCTACGATCAATCAAATCGACAATGTCCAACTCACAACACTAACCCACTGGTCGGAGGTACTCAACAGTCGGGACCACCGTCAACCCAATGGCTCCCAAAATAGGACATTAAACTCACCACGCTAAAAACTCACTAGCTGGAGATACTCCACAGCCGACGATAATGAAGGGTTCGAAAACCCCGAAAGACTAGTACCTACAACCCAAATCAAACAAGAATAGGCTCTAGGCATAGCCTCTCGTTGCTGTCAACCCAAAAAAGAAACAACCCTTAGAACCTAGATCACTCGAACCCTTCCGGATGAGGAAGTTTACAGAAAAATGTGATATTTATTGCTGAAAACCATTTCTATTCGACCCTACTCGGGGTGAGGACAAAAGTAGTTCCTTTTTATAAAACCATCTTGATTTAAGAAAATCCATTTTAATGAATTTTAGCTCTTTTAGGAAAATCAGTTAGAAAACAAATTTTATTCCCAAACCCCGAAGGGCAGCCTTCGCCTAATCAGATAAAAACAGACTCCGGCGACCCTTCGACATTTGGAAGGAAAACATTGGTTTACTGAAATCATGTGTGTCCAAAAAAGATTCTGGGTTCAAGGTCCTGCTATCACCAGTACACTACTGCCACGAACACAGTGACGATAAATAGATAAGAGAAAACTCGACGACCCGGGACCACCGTTTACCCAAACGGCTCCCGACACTAGTACAAGACTAGCCACAACTACCAGACTCCACTCGGCCCCCAAGCACGAGTGCAACATACATCCTACACTAAAAGAAATCACGACCACTCAGCCTACTACCCTGGCGAGAAAAACACTATTTTCAGGGATAGAATGTAAAGTGAAGATGTCTAAAGCATAAAAGAACCTAGCCCAAGTGAGGGTTCTGTGACACCCCCGGAATTTGGATTAGTCCTATATATAAATGATATAATAGGACTAAATCTCTAACCCGGCTATAGCATTTTGGATGGTAGCAAAATCCAAGAGGAACATGAGAGTTAAGCGTGCTAGAGCTAGAGTAGTTCTAGGATGGGTGACCCCCTGGGAAGTGGGGCGTCACAGTTGGTATCAGAGACATTCACCAGCCGGAAATGTGAGATGAGTCTCGGCTGAGCCAGGGTTATATAGCGGGTAGAGTGAGGCTCCCCGGCTAATGACCGTTGTGAGTGGAGTGCAGCTCCTCACAAGGTCGGCTAAGGCTAGCGAGACGAGTCTCACATCGCCTGGTGCTTGTGAGTGTGCTTGAGCCTGACGTGGACGTCAGGGCTTAAAGGGGGGAAGAATGTGACACCCCCGGAATTTGGATTAGTCCTATATATAAATAATATAATAGGACTAAATCTCTAACCCGGCTATAGCATTTTGGATGGTAGCAAAATCCAAGAGGAACATGAGAGTTAAGCGTGCTAGAGCTAGAGTAGTTCTAGGATGGGTGACCCCCTGGGAAGTGGGGCGTCACAGGTTCTCTACTAGTCTGGTTAAACATGCAGCATATGATGGGGTGCTAGGTCAAGTTCCACAGTTTAACATGCATCAGAACCCATACATAAACCTCTAACCATATTATGCACAAATCTGAACCAACATAACATGGATAAATCTTATCATGCTTGCTTTCCACTAGTATAGGATAAACATCTTTATCTTGTAACTCTCCTTCATGCATAAGGGTAAATAAATCATGCAAACTCTCAAATCCACATAACATGTACAATTTATCAAGTAAGCCTTAATCCCCATCATTTAAACCATTTCTCATGCTTATATCTCAATCATCAAAGTTGTATATTAAACAATGCATGCATACTAACAAATAGAGTTAGAGAACTGTTCGCCGATTCTGGAGACCAAAACAACCCACCTGAAGCTTATCGATCCGCTGCCCGATCTGGCTAAAATTTGGCGTGTAGAATCCTCGACTTCTCAAGAAAACAATCACGTAGAAATCGCCCAAATCAGACTCCCGGATTGGGCGCAATTGCCAAATCAACGCTCGCTGCGTAATCAATTTACAAAATTTCAGCATGGACTTAGGTGATCAAGGGAATAAAATTCTGCATTATACAAGTCCAAGGGAAGCTCCAAGTAGTAATATCAAAGTTTCCTTAATCAAATTAACCTTTTCCAAGCATCAAAAACTCATCTTAAACCCCTTTTAGTTAAGAAAAACCAAATCTTACACTTGCTGTCCAAAAAACGGGGAACCAAAAATTAGCATGAAGTTCACTTAATTATAGGGGTCAATCCATAGGGAATTTCTCACAGGTTTTAAAAGAAGAATTGCTCATCTACATCTTAAAAAGATATCCATACTTTGAAATCCCGAAAAAGACATAATATTTCCAAAGTTATCCTCATACAAAGGTTCTATGCTCAAAGAAGCAACCAAAAACTGCACTGCTGTAATCCTTAAAACAGAGCTGGGAAGATCATTAAAGTTACCTAGTCAAATGTCGTCCAAATCCAGCAAGAGAGGTGCCATTGGATTCCTTATTGAGAGTAGATATAAATCGAGCTAAAGAACTCCAAATTCCATGAACAAATGAAGAAGAAAACCCATAAATACTATGAACTATTCAACAAATTCAATCTGTGCACGAATGCAGCAAAGTGTTCCAAAGATGGTAAATAAACCCCAATAAAAACTCAGATTCAGGGGAAATGATACATACCAATGTTGTAGATCTTCGCGCCCTAGAAATTTCCCACAAAAAGCATTCCAAAACTTCCATCCTACTCTCCAGAAAAGCCAAAACACTAAGGGCTGTCCATAATTCCAGGCTGAAACAAAGGGTCCCAAAGATGGGATAAAAACTCTGAGAAATATCTTGACACATGAAGCGAGTTGAATACCAAAGTTGTAGGCCTACCTCTTGTGAAGACGTAGAACTAAAATTCAAGTAAAAACTTCAAGAAATGAGCTCTGGGGAATTTTTGCACTAAAACGCGACGGAGAGGTTCACAAACAGCAACAATGGTGAAGCTTGACTCTTGGGGAAGATGATGCTCAAAAGGCCTTCTTGGATCCTTCTCTTGTTGAAGAAGATAAAGAGAAAGTATGGTGGAATTCTTTGAAGGTGTCCCCCAAAAATCTAAGCGTCAAAAGGAAGCAAAGAGGGAGAAGGAACCTACTAAATAACCCAAGGTGAAGGAGAGAAGAGGAAAACCATTCCCTGCTCTTGCTACAGTAGTAGTCCGGCCCACCAGCCCGCAGTCCCCCGGACACGTGGCGGCCATCCGGGCTCCCACCGCAATCCGGATGGATAGCCCGGATCAAGCCACGTGGCTTGATCCGGGTGGCTGCGGCGCGGCGAATGGGCGCGCGCCGCGTGTCCCCCGCGGGGGGACCGCGCGCCGCAACACCCACGCGCGCACACGACCCAATGAGCGCGCGCCGCGGGCGGCTACCGGCCAACCACAGCCCGCCACGCGTCCACCCGTGGGCTCGGTGGACCGAGCCTCCCGCGCCGGCCCAACCACGTGGCCCCCTACTGCCCACGACTCTACCACGCACCCGAAAACACTGTGAAACTTCCGGTTGCCCGTTTTTCAGCGTCCGGAGTCAGAAAAATACATCCAAATAGCCGATTTCTATCGTTTTTCTGTGCTGAATCCAAATCCGCTATCCATTTTGCACGAAACCACTTCTCAATTTCGGTGAAGGCATCCGGATAGGTAAACTTGATCTAATTTTCACGCTGAGTCCTTTTCTTGGGTCCGATTCGCGCACAAACACCTCCAACACTCAACATAGGCCTCCAAAAGCCGCTGATCAAATCGTAATTCTTTCGCGGAAATCCAGGTCATCACATCGCTAATCAAGGGCGACAACTAACCCGAACACATTCAGTCACTTTCATTTTTTTTTTACTTTTAGCCTTTCGAAAGTATCTCATCCGATGGCCCGTGCCCTAGGAGTCATGCTCCCAATTGACGAGTCTCAAATCCGAAGGCGCCATTTGTATTATATTTTATTTTTAAACCTTTCGGAAGTATCTCGTCCGATGGGCCTATGCCTTAGGGGCCGCTATGCGCACTCACCCCCAAATGACGAGCCTCCAATCCGAAGGTACATTTACATTATCTTTTTACTTTTTAACCTTTCAGAAGTATCTCGTCCGATGGGCCCGTGCCCTGGGAGTCGGCATCAGCGCAAACCTCCCAAATTACGAGTTTCAAATCTGAAGGTGCCATTTACATTTTCTTTTACTTTTCTCTTTTACCCAAGGTTATTAACTCTAGGATAGCTAAGATGCCTCAAGGACACCAATTTAGGTTAGAGTTCTCTTGTTTACTCAATTTGCACATTCAACCCTAAGTTCTTTTGTCACGCCCCGGGGTCGAAACTGCGACCCGGGCTCGCCAACAGATTCGCCACCCATATAGGAAACCCCGTATAGGCGAAGCGTCAAACCTGCAAGAGATAGAAACTAGCAACTATACAGATATCAGAGATGAAAATAAAAGCTGCTAAATGAAATATCTAAACCATTGTACAACTGAAATAAGGTACATAATTCATCTCCCAAAAAGAATAATACAAAATCCGATCCACAATGTCACTGTACAATCAAAATCCTCGGATACAACATCTATGAACCCAAAAGGGAGGTAAACTAAAACAATAATGAAACTACAACAATGTACAATATAAACTCACAATCCGGGTTGGTGTGGGTTATGGGATCCAAGGATCTAAATAGGGGAAAAACCACCTAGAGGGGGGTGAATAGGTGTAAAAAACTCCAACTCAGGTGTAAAAAACTACGGGACCGATCACACGGAAAAATCCACTAAGATTAAAACACGTACAAGGTGATATAATGCAAACCTACGACTTAACCTTTTTCATACGCTCCAAGTAGATCTTCTCCGCAGTACTCAACGCGCCTCGATCACACGATTTGCGTCCAACTTCGAATCCACGAAGTCCAACCGAATCCACGGTCTTCACCAATATAGCACGAGCCGATCACACGAACGCGCCTAACTCCGAATCCACGAATTCGATAGCACCTTGAATCACAAGGCCACGCGAATCAATGCGCCGATGTTCCTTTCGGAAATCGTTGTTTGTTTATTGGTGGTGATGGAATTGAATATTTAGATAATCATAGATAGACAAGAAAACTTCGTCTAAGTATTCATCAATTTGATTCTACAAGAAATAAGGAGTTTGAAAAATCCTAGAATCAAATTGATCAATATAGAAAAAGAAACATAAAATAGAACGTGATTTCCTTTCTTTTCAATATGTGGATTATCTTCTCTTATTTTTCCATTACCCTAAAAGATGATCTTGTAGTGCACCGATTTTCGCAAAATGGCAAAATTCGGTAAAAATACTTGTAACATATTTTAAATGTAATTACAAGTAAATTGGAAGCATTTCGAATCGATACAAAAGCCGTCGAGTCAAAAAGTGAGTTGGAGTTGAGAAGTGGAAGCTTCAAGTTGTGAAGCTTAGGTTGTTGTGTGCCTACTCCGCAAAATAGCAAAGTGCGGCGAAAATACTTGTAACGTATTTTAAATATGATTACAGTTGAATTCGGTGCGTTTCGGACCGATGCGAAGGGCATCGAGTTGAAAAGTGAGTTGAAGCTCAAGGACTCAGCACATTTCATGAATCCTGATTTTTTTTTATCGGCAAACTTTTTTGAGGCCCTCTCTTGAGAACTTAGAGCAGCCAAAAATTTAAAAAGAAATCGTGGGGAGTTTCAGAAAAGTTTGCTGATAAAAAGGGGTGAAGTGCCGAGGTGAGAGATCAAAAGAAAATAGGAGAACAAAGAGAAGCAAAAAAGGATGAAAAATTCTAGAAAACTTCAGTTGCTGATGCAGTTTTATCGGCAAGCATTTTCGGGGCCCGTTCTTGCGGGCCTAGAGGTTTCAAAAAATACAGGGGATCTATAGAGAGCTTTAGAAAAATTTGTAGATAAAAGGAATGAAGAAAAATTACAATTTCGATTTCCCAGTTGGCGGCAAAACGTCGAGGAAAAAGGGTTCCCGAAATTGCTCTCTGCAGGAGCAAACTGTAGGAAACAGGGGCAGTTTGGGAATTTCTTTTGTAAGTTGGGGCAAATGTGTAATTTCACACTCCCTCCCCAACCACCCCTGCCGGGCAATAACTCCTCTCTCTCTCTCTCCCTCTTGAAAGCCTCACCCACCCCTCTCCTTTCCTTGTTGAAGCAGAGAAGAAGAAGAAGAAGAAAAACTGCAACATCAACCCATCTATTTCCCTCTCTCCCTCTCATTTCAGGGTATCTCCACTCTCTCTCTCTCTTTCCCTCTGTTTGCACCAAAGAAGGCAAGGAAGAAAGAATAAAACAAAAGGGGCTGCTAGTAGCTGCAGCTTGCAGTTTCCAGCAAGTAGTTGCAGCTGCAGCACGGGCAGCAGCAGCAGCAGAATCAGCTGCAGCTGGCTCAGCTGCTGCTGCTGCATTAAGCAGCAGCAACTGCCAAGCGAGCTGCTGCTTAAGTAGCAGTTTTAGCTGCTGCTGCTGCACTAGGCAGCAGCAGCTGCCCTACAGCCGTGGCTGCAATTGGTGGGTTTTTCGGAGCTCTAAGAAGAAAAAATTCTTCTTCTTTTCTCTTTTTCAATGGGCAAGGACATCATAGGCAAAAATTTATTCAATTTGGATTTTCTCTCCAATTTTAGAGCAATTTTGCCCTAAGTTAAAGAGATCAAATTTCTCTTTGGCAAGCATGTCAAGAATGGGATTTTTTTTCTTATTCCTTCAAATTGATCCAAAAACAGCCCGTCGGGGAGAAAAGAGAGTAAATCGAGGATTTTTCTTTTTATGTTTCTAGTTTATAAATTTCATGGATTAGTGGACCATAAATAAATTGCTTCATGATTTTCCTTTCATTTTAGGAAAATCTTGGAGATCAAGAGAGCAATTTTTGTCACTTTCAAAAACCAAGGAAAAACATTGAGGTGTTGGATTCTAGCGAACGAAGCTGACCTCTCCCCTTGTCTTTTGCTTTCAATTAGAAGTATGTTAATAGAATGATTAGGGTTGTATGCTATATGTTAGTGTGAAAGTGGCTTGTTGCGAAAATGGAAATCTTAACTTAGGAGAAAACCTAGTTAAGGCGCTAATGAGTGGCATTCACCTTAGGACTCCACGAGTGGCATTATGCTAGGGTCAAACTAAGGTTATGAAAGAGTTAAAGTTTAACTTAGAGTCAAGTCTCTAAAAGAACATAGAAAGGTTGAGGTTAAAATGCAAAGTGAGTATAATCCCTAGAGTTGGTCTTAGGGAGTTGGGTTTAATGTACCTACACTTTAACTTCAACTTGAGCAAGAATGAAAGTAAAAGAATTAAGTCCAAGAGACTTTGGTTACCTTGAGGCATGGACCTAGGGTAAAGAAATGAGTAAATGAAAGATAAGCTAAAGGAGAAAGAAATTGCCAAGGGGCAACATGAGCTAGAGGCTCAAATGAGGAAGAAAGAAAAAGGGCACATTGTGCGAGTAAGGCTAAGAACCAAGGCAAAAGAAAAGGAAGGAAAGAAAAAGAAAAAGATAAAACGAGCGTACCTTCGGGGGTGAAACGTAGCTCTTGTCGGAGCCAAGGGCAGTGTCCCTCTCCCGGGCAGTGACCCGTATGACAAGTTCCCCGTTGGACGGGGTAACACTTGAGGTGTTATCGGCAACCTTAGAGATCTTACCTTATGGTAGCATGACTGCCGGGGTAGGGCCCGTTGGGCAAGATCCTCCAAGGGTTTAGCAACTTTAACTAAAGCACAAAGAAAAGAAAGAAAGTGATGGTCAAGTCAAGTCTTGGATAGGGTGGCACCTTACAACGACATAGAGCCGTGTCATGGCAAAGGTAAAGTTGTTGAGCATATTAGTTAGAATTTACAGTTTTCAATACTGTATTTATTCTCTATTATATTACTTCCATTAGACCAAGCGGTGCAGGACATTTTCTCTCGGTGGTTGAACCCACTGGGAACTTCGTTGTAGTTCTCACACCCTTTGGGTGACATTTCCACAGGTCTAGGTACATCGAGCGAGACACGCGACAGGGGTAAGGGCCCAACAGAGTAGCGACTTAGCAGTCTAGAGTCGCCAGCGTCATTTTGGAGTATTTACTATTTGAGCGAAATTTGTATGTGATGAACATTGTAAACTTTAAATGCTTTAAGTTTCATTTTGAAGAAAAAAAAAAAAAGTTATAATATTTATATTGAAGTTGTATATTAAAGAGAGTCGTAACACAAGCAAAGTTTAATATTTCGCTCAAGTATGGTATCTTTCATTATCATCTAATTGTTTGTTGAATGAATGGAAGTTTTTAATTTCATAGTTTAGTTCTTTGATTGTTTACTATTCCGCTACACTAAACTGCGATTGTTGGAATAACCGTTCCTTTCGGGTCTTGAAAGGTCATGTCCGATTGGTGGGTCTGTTGGCGCGCCCGAACTGTCCAAATTGGCGGTGTCGGGGCGTGACAGATCTTAGGGACTATTTATAGGCTAGAAACGTCTTGGAAAGAGATAAGAATCAAAAACTGCCTCAACAAAATTTTTCCCGCACAGCGGTCTGGACTAGAATTAGTCCGGACTGTCGTCACAGCCAAGAAAATTTCTTGAAATAAGGTTCGGAGTCCGGACTGGATGGGGTCTGATCCGGACTGATTCATGCGATGTAGGAAAACCAATGTTCGGGGTCCGGACTGAAAGAGGGTTGATTCGGACTGGTATTTCGCATGAACCAAACCATGTTCGGGGTCCGGATTGGATCTGCCTGATCTGGATCCGGAACATACAAAATGTCCAGTTTTTTATTTTTAGCACAAGGAAATTATTCCAAGTGTTTCTAATTTATAAGAATGTATTTAAATCACCAAAAATATTTAGTTTAACGTACCTGAACATTTTGAATCCATTCTTTTTGAGATTGATGTATGTGATCGATAAGTCTTCAACTTCAATCTTCAAGATTTATTCTTCTTCACGAAATACGCCAATACAAAAATCCTTAACAATCTTCCCCTTTGGCGATTTCGTGACAAAACATATAATCCACAAAAACTAAAGAAAAATAATTTTTGTTGCTATCACCATACAACAAAAATACACATGAATGCTCCAAATAAATATAAATACAAAAGATAAACTCCTAATACAAACTCTAGACTTAAACGCAACTAGGAGTCTTCAACTTGTACTCTCTACAAAAGAAATAATTTTTGACAAAAAGAAATCATTAATACCTCAAGAATTTAATCAACAGGCAACCAGAGAGTTGTACATTTAATATGACATTAGGTATCAGATATGCACAAATATAAGTATTCATATCCATATGTCATAACAAAGTTCCAAAGCATAATGCCAACTGTAAAAGTTCACAGTTCAAAAAGTTCAGATCAAGTATTGTTCAGAACATACTAACCCTTACTGTCACTTGTTCCACGTCACTTGTTCTACCAACTTGTTAGAAGTTAGAATATATAAACCCAAATAGTTAGTCGAAAAGTTAGTGTCAACTTCAAGTTGTTCAAGTTTCAGATCTTTTAGTTCTTTCTGTTCTCAAATTCTCTTCTTCATCTCCCCCTTTTTGTCACAGAAAAAAGCCAAACTGAAAAGATGGGAGAACATTGCAAAAAGTTTATGTAAACATTAGGTAAACCTACAAAAAAAAACTGCCAGAGAAAGGGAAAAAAAAACTATAGTCAACGTCATCAAAAATCATTATGAATCGGTATCGTTGTCGTCAGAGCTACAACAACCAAGCTTGTCAAATATTTTCTTGACCAATTTGGTGAGCGTAGTATACTTTTTCTTCAGATCATGTTGGTCTTTTGTTATCCGCTGAAGATCTAGAAAGATACGCTCCTGCTCAGATGACAATCGCTATTGCTCCCGGTATATAGAAGTTACAGAGGCATCATCCTCTACAGTTGCAAAAATTCCTTGTCCTGAAGCTACTGCAGGTGCTGTAGTTGCTGGTTGTGCTGTTGTTGCTGGTTGTGTAGAAGTCGAAGGCCTTTTGCTTCGAGGAGGGGTTGGTGTATCATCTGGTTGTCGAGGGAGTGACTTCACGACAGTCGAATCGTTGATTGTTCCCAAACTCTGCATATAACTTGACGATTGAGTATCAAGGTCAAATTTCTGAAAAAAGGTGCATGATTATCATCAGGAACGGAAGCCTCTCAGTCTGATGTGGATACTCTACATAACGTGCCATTCTCGACCAAATGATGTAAGGAACATTAATGTTCAAACCCCTAGCTGTAGTGGGATGTCCCAGAAGATAAAGAAATAACATTCTATCCCACCGAAGAACCTTCGTCTACATGTTTGGCAAGATGTTGTAGCACACAATAAAGTTCAGAAAACGGTAGTCCGGTCGAAGTTCCTTGGAGAATATCGAATTTCCAGCCGACAGAGTGTCCTGCACACAGATGCCATCCACTCGATTTTCGTATTTACCGTTCCTCTCCGTTTTGGATTTTTATTAGGTTTTTTGGAGTTTCTTTAGATTCCATTTTCTGCGGCAATTTTCTTGATAGAGGTGGATTTGCATTTTCTCGGTCTACGGTTGGCGAGTTTAAGGACTCGATTGACATCTACGCTTTGAGAGGAACGCAACCATATTTTTCTTGGATTTTTCTAAGGGCTCTTCGCAGGTAAGAATTTTCGTTTTTAGGGACTGTTGCACTAAACAATAAAATGCAGATTTTGTGGTTGTAATTTATGCGATATTCGGCTTTTGCTATAGTTTTTGTGGACAGTTCCGCGTTTCTCGGGGAAATGGGAAGTTGGAACTTTTTGTCACGATCGAGGTGAGCATTTTTTCTTTTGGCCCTGGACAGAAATGATGCTCGGATTCACATCTACGCCTTTGTGTCGCGCCCGTTGATTTTGCATTACATCGTTGGACAACCCTTTAGTGTTTTGATTGCCGCCGCTGATCCGGGAGGAGTTTTTAGGAGATTTTGGATTCATTGGAACCGTAGGAGCTGAGGGAACGCACACACCAAATTTCAGCCCGATCAGATTCCGGATCTGCACGTTCCAGGTGGGTTGTAGAGCACCTCTTTTTATGGCTTACTCGCCAGGGCTATTAGAGTGATCCACGACACACTGTTTAATGTTTCGTCACCCTATTGTAGATCATGCATGAATAAATAATTCCAATTATTTCTTAGTCTATCTATGTGAGACTGATTCACCATGATTATGTATTATGGGCATGTGTAGTTGGTTAGTGGTTATGACATGTTGATTTATTCCTATGTGAAAGTGATACTTGATGCTTTCCATTCCATATTATTCGAGAATAATTGCATGTTTGTATGGACATTTAGATAGGCCATCTTTTATCGCTACACTATCATATTGGGACTTGACTTAGGAGAAACCAGGTTTATTCGTTTTCTTCTCCTTTTACTTAGACATGCGATTCATGTTGCTCGGGCTACAAGTAGGGGTTCGGGATAGTGTAATCGAGATTAGCGGGTCTGGGAGGGATTGCAGCAGACTGTGGACTTGGGTGTTGCGGCAACCGCGGATATTGGGCGGTTGACCGGATGTTGATTTTAACATCGGATTGGGGATCGAGGTTTTGTTAGTGGATGGAGTTTTTCACTTTGATCATAGTTGTGACTAAGCCCTGCTATACTGAGATACTTTTGACTGATTACTTCCTCGTGCGGGTAGCTCCCCTCGAGTGCCACTCCGGAGTGTGAGGTAGGACCGTGTAGGTGCCGGTCGGTTACTGGGTTCTTGAGTTCGATATCACATCGGCAATATGCGTTAGCTGACATAACCGATGGTGACGACAGAGCAGGCAGTACCGGATTTTATACTGGTCCATTTGATTGGGTTTATTTTGGCAGTTCTCATTCACTGATGCATGCATACAGTCGTTTTATTCGGTATTGCATTAGAGGCATAGTAGTGGTACGTAGTTTTCCTTATCGGTAGATTATTTCAGTATACCACTTTACCTTCTTTCTTGCCTCTGGTAGACTTAGTGGGTATGTCGGAGTTTGAGGATTTACCCACTGGGGGCTACTGGTTTTACTAGTAGTTCTCACACCCGTTATTGCTCCCCCTTTTCTTTCCTTTTTTTTAGCAGAGTCTTCTGCGGGAGCTGCTGGCCCTTCGGCGGCTGATCGAGATAAGGGGATCGCTAAGTAGATAGATCTCCTGTGAGCCTGAGAGTTTGGTTAGACTTTTGTTGTACCCCATTACTCAGACTGATGTACTTTTTCTTTTGGGTCTGGCTTTAGCCAGCTGGTTGTATTATCTTGGTGAGCTAGGAGATATTATTATATTTATTACAGGTTTACTGCACTTTCAGTTTCAGTTTCAGTCTGAGATGGTATAGATTTTAGTTTCAGCTCTAAACTTGTGCTCTTTTATTATTTATCTTATATTTGAGCAGGTTTTTAGCACTTCATGTACGTGAAAAATTCCGTGTGCACGGCGGATCTGTTGACGAGCCCAGGTTCTGGTTTACCCCCGGAGCGTGACAAATTAGGTTGGTATAAGAGCTTAGGGACAGGGAGGTTGGGACTTAGGAAATCCTAGGCTTTTGGCAGACCCTAGGATGATAGAGCGTGAGGGGCGTGATACTTTGCGAAAGTCGGTGATTTGCTTATTTTACTCTTCCAGTGAGTGGAGAGGGATCGACATACCCTATTTCTGTTGGACAATTATGTTGCCTGCAGACAATATAAAGTTACAGAAGTAGGGGGATGTCTTTAACTTTCGCCGGATTAGGTCGAGTGTGTTTGTGTTTCTGACTAGTGGCTTTCTTGTGACAGGATGCCTCCCCGACATCGTGCCCTCCCCACTCCCCCAGTGGAGCCTGAGTCATCCGGATCTGCAGAGATGAGAGAGTTGAGGGCCTTAGTGGCCCAGTTGGCTGAGAGTACTCGCCGACAGGACCAGCGGATAGATCAGTTACTGGCGCAAAGAGAGGTGCCACCCTTGACTGTTGTGGAGGCCTCTGCACCTCCGGTTGTACCTCGTGTACCGACTGCACCGTCTTCGAGTAGTTGGAGCCCACGGAGCGGCCCACCTGATGACACCGGCCGAGGAGGAGATGGTTTCTGAGAAGTTGGCCAGGTTCCACCAGTTTGGTCTGCCTAGATTCTCGGGTCGAAATGTTGAGCCATGGGAGGTGGAGGCATGGATAGCTGCGATGAAGAAGTTATTCAAGGATTTCTTCATTCAGGAGAAGTATAGGGTTCACATGGCGGTTCACTGTTTGGATGGAGATGCTGATGCCTGGTGGCGTCGGGTGGAGCCAGTGGAGTTCCAGACTACCCGGCAGCTGCCTTGGTCTGAGTTTCGGCGTATGCTGCTTGGGACTTATTTTTCAAGCAGCGTGAAGCAAAAATTGGAGGATGACTTGAAGAACTTACAGCAGGGCAATAGGTCAGTGCAGGAGTACCTTCAGGAGTTCACGCGGTTGCTTAACTGCATGCCCTTCGTCGCCCGTGATGGGCCACACCAGGTTGATCTATTTGAGAGTGGCCTTCGTAATAAGATTTATACCCTGGTGAATGCTCAGAGGCTTCAGACCCTCGATGAGGCCATTGAGCACACCCTATGGGTAGAGCGGGGCAACGTTGTGGTTGCTAGTAGAGGGGGGTTGGCCGCACAGAGTTCTGAGAGGAAGTGGCCAGCACCCGATGATGGGGGGCAGGCTAGTTCTTGGAGACCGCCACGACCGCTGCGGCCTCAGTTTCATGGCCGTGGGCGTTTTGATCGGCGAGGGACTGGAGGATCCCAGAGACCACTACAGCAGCAACAGCAGAAGAGATCACAGCCGCGGCAGCAGAGATCACAGTCGCAGTAGCAGAGGCAGTTTCAGTATTCCGACCGATGTATTTTCTGTGGGGGATAGCATCAGCTGGATACATGTGATCAGAGGTGGGGTCGTTGTTACAGATGCGGACAGTCTGGGCACATTCAAGCTTATGCCCCCTGTTGACCTCCGAAGCATCGATACATGAAACATATCATGTACCTTCTCAAGACTAGGTGGCAAGGCCAAACGATAAGCTACCGGACCAATCCGCTCAAGGATTTCATACGGTCCCACGAATCGCGGACTCAGCTTGCCACGAAAACCGAACCGTCGAATTCCCCGGGACGGTGATACCTTGAGCAACACATGCTCTCCGACTTGGAACTCCAAGTCCCGTCGCCTTCGGCCCGCATAACTCTTTTGCCGGCTTTGCGCGGTTAGCAACCGCTGCCTAATTAAATGGACCTTAGTCTCCGTTTCCTCCACCAAGTCCGGTCCAAGATGTTTTCGTTCCGTCAAATCATCCCAACACAACGGTGATCGACATCTGCGCCCATACAACGCCTCATATGGTGCCATCTGAATGCTTGCCTGATAACTGTTGTTATATGCAAATTCCACCAATGGCAAGTAATGATGCCATCCCCCTCCAAAATCCAAAACACAAGCCCGGAGTCTGAATCACTCGCTCCGACTGTCCATCACTTTGGGGGTGAAATGCCGTACTAAAACTGAGCTTGGTTCCCATTGCTTGTTGAAGACTTTTCCAAAAGTTTGACACGAAGCGCGTATCTCTATCCGAGGTAATCATAACCGGTACCTCATGAAGTCTCACAATCTCGTCGATGTACAACTGAGTTAGGCGCTCCTGTGACCAAGTAGTATGTATAGGTAGAAAATGTGACGACTTTGTCAACATATCAACCACGACCCAAATCGCATCATGCCCAAGTTGCGATCGTGGAAGCCCCGTGACGAAGTCCATGGTAATCCACTCCCACTTCCATTGCGGAATTGGAAGTGGATGTAACTTTTCCACAGGTCGTTGGTGCTCAGCCTTAACCTGCTGACAAACCAAACAACGTGCCACAAAACGAGTCACATGTCACATCCTCTTTCATCTTTGGCCACCAGAAGGTCTGTTTCAGATCCTTGTACATCTTAGTCCCACCGGGGTGTACGGTGTACGGCGTCCGATGCGCTTCAGTCAAAACCTCATCCCTTAATTCCGGCTGATCCGGAACACACAAACGTCATCGAAACCGAATTGAGTCGTCCTCCCCAATGGTGAAGTCGCCAACTGCCTCTGTCGTAATCCGACCATGAACACGCTGACACTCCACATCCGCCTTTTGGCCCTCGCGGATGCGATCCAATAAGGTCGGTTTAACCTCCAAAGTAAAGAGCCTTGGAACAGTACTTTGTTTTACAACCTCCAATCCCAACCTTTGAAATTCCACATGCAAACCCTTTTTCTTAGTAACCATTTCCCATGCCAATCCTTTGGTTGGGGTCTTTCTAATTAAGGCATCCGCCACTACGTTTACTTTTCCCGGATGGTAGTGAATAGACAAATCGTAGTTCTTTAAAAGTTCCAACCAACGCCTTTGCCGGAGGTTCAATTCCTTTTGAGTAAACAAATACTTCAAACTCTGATGATCCGTATAAAGCTCACAACGTGCTCCATAAAGATAATGCCTCCCCAATTTTAAAGCAAAAATTATCGCTGCCAATTTCAAATCATGGGTGGGATAATTCTTCTCATAATTCTTGAGTTGCCTTGATGCATACGCTATCACTCGATCATGTTGCATCAACACACAACCCAATCCCACTCGCGAAGCATCACAATATACCACAAAATCCTCTCCCTGTCTAGGTAAAGCTAAGACCGGTGCCCGTGTCAATCTTTCCTTCAATACATCAAAACTCTCCTGACGCTGAGGCGTCCAAAGAAACTTTTCGCCCTTCCGAGTTAGCCGGTTTAAAGGTAGTGCGATCTTAGAGAAGCCCTATACAAATCGCCGATAGTATCTGGCCAAACCCAGAAAACTGCGAATCTCCGTAACTGTGATAGGTGTAAGCCAATCCAAAACCGAAGCTACCTTCTTTGGATCTACAGCTATCCCCGAAGCAGTAATGATATGTCCCAAGAAGGCAACCTCCCGAAGCCAAAACTCACACTTCTTGAGTTTTGCAAAAAGCCTCTGTTCCCTCAAAGTCTGTAAGACGATCTGTAATGAACCAAAACTTGGTATATAAACAAATGTAAATAAAAATGGTATGAAATACTATTTTTATTGAGTTTAGAGAAGTAAAGGATGACCTGGAAATGAATTGGGCCCAAATCGGGATTAAAATAAGAGATCAGGAATTTATATGAGAAAGTGGGCCCAGATTGTAAGTGGAAAATGCACAGTGTCGGAAAATTCCGAGAAAATTACGGGAGCTCCGTAGATATGTTTTAAGGCCACAGTAAAATTTTGCATTGATCGGACACCCGGATAGTGAGAACGGGGTCCGCCATCGATTCTGGATACAGCGGGACTTTTGGTGACCCAGAAATGGCCCAAACTGAAAATTTAAAATTTTCTGTCATAAATTAAGTTGAGATGAGCCTGTCTGTCAAATTTGGGCGAAAACGGGCGAAAACGGACGAAAACGGGCGAAACTGGGCTTGGGCCCAAGTTCCGGGCGCCCGAAAATGGGTTCCGGGCGCCCGAAAAGTACTGTAGCAAACCGGTTATTCGGGCTGCAGCGAACTGGGTCTTTGCACTGTAGCGAACCGGTTACTGTAGCAGCCCGGTCCAGACGGTGATGCGCCCGAAAGTTACTGTAGCGCGCCCGAAAGTTACTGTTGGCACGGATCCCGAGGTAGTTGGCACGGATCCCGAGGCAGTTGGCGCGAATCCCGAGGCACAGGCGCGAATCCCGAGGCATGGCAGCACGCGCGGCGCGCTGTGGCGCGCGTGGTAGGTGGGGAACGGCACGTGGCGTCTCCTCATTGGATGCGGCGACCGAGGGAGCGGGGTGCGCGTCGGGAAGGCGCGGCGGCCCTGGCGCGGTGTCAGCGAGGAGGCCATGTGTCGACCTCCCATTGGGCGGTCAGCGCGACGCGACGCGCTGACGTGGCGCGATGCACCTACCGCGGGCGTGGGTGCGGTCCACATGGCGGCCGCTGATTGGCCGCCGCTGTTCCGTGGTCGCGATGCACGGGTCCATGGACACGTGTCGTCCTCTGGTTGGTCGAGCGATGGTGACGTGGCGCCTAGCTGGCATAGCGTGGACCCGTGGACCTTGGTGGGCCAGTTACTGTAGCTGCCCGGAAATTTTCGGGCGCCCGAAAGGTGCGCCCGAAAGTGCTGTTTCGGCCTATATAGGCCCGAATAGCCCCATTTTCCTCATTTTCTCCTTTTTGGCTTCACCCGAGCGCACCAGGAGGGGAGCGGGCGATTTCCGCGGCGGGGTTTTCGAGGGCGCATGAGCGCGCCGTGGACTCCGTGGAGCGCGCAAGATGTTCCAGAGAGGCTAGTGGACGCGAGGGACGGCACGACGTTGTCAAGGTAGACCCCGCGTATCGTTTTTGTGGTATTTTTGGCACAGTTTTGAAGTTTCCTTTTGGATTTTGGATTTGACCCCATGCCCACGTGTGTGTTAGGGACCCAGTTTTACTGTGCCGTTTTGCTGCGCGAGTGTCGCGGGCGTTTTGGGCATGCCTCGTTTTGCGTGCAAGCTCGTGGGAGTCATGCACCGTTTTGCGTGCGGATTCGGCGAATATGCGTAGTTTTGGGCGCAAACTTGGAAAACGCGCACCATTTTGCGTGCAACGTTGGAAAAGGAACGTGCACCGTTTTGCGTGCCAATACGAGGTACGTGCTCTGTTTTGTGTGCAGGTTGGACTAATACTCACCGTTTTACGTGCAGATTCTAATATTTTGCATCGTTTTGCGTGCAGAACTAGGAAAAAATGCACCGTTTTGCATGCAACCCTACAGTGAAGCGTGCACCGTTTTGCGTGTAGATTCGAGGTACGTGCACCGTTTCGCGTGCAGGTCGTGTTATCGCACACCGTTTTGCGTGCCGATCCTAATGTTATGCATCGTTTCTCGTGCAGGGTTAGAAAAGACGTGCACCATTTTGCGTGCAACCTTAAGAGAAGTATGCTCCATTTTGCGTGCAAACCCGAGGTACGTGCACCGTTTTGCATGCAGGTTGAAATGGCGCGCACCGTTTTGCGTGCGGGTTTTAATAACGTGCATTGTTTTGCATGCAGGTTTGGTGGACGTGCATCGCTTTGCGTGCGGGCTCGAGGGATGTGCATCGCTTTGCGTGCGGTCTCGAGGGATGTGCACCGTTTTGCATGCAAGCTCGAGGAAACAAGTGGAATCGCGCGGAGACCAATTGCATGTGTCTACAAGCAATTGGGGACACTACAAGGTGGGGGATTCTGCCGAAATTGGGTGACCTCTCCCCTTGCTCCTTTGTTTTTCGATTTCGAAGTATGATAGTAGCCTGTTAGAGGCGTTAGTTAATCATGATTAAGATTGCCTGTGTAGATGGATACAGATGAAAAAGTGCAACTGTTAGTTGCCAGAGATAGAGGAATAAATGTGCATGTGTAGATGGACACAGAGGAAAAGTGCAACTATTGGTTGCCAAAGATATATGATGAATATGCATGCGTAGAAGTAATTACTATTTTATGAATGAGATGAAAATAATTGCATGCATGAAAAAAATTAGCTATTTATGATTGTGATCATGTTAGGGTATAACCCTAGGAATCATGTGACATCAGGAAAAGAACTTGTTGGTAGTAAGACTAGGAGAAAACCTAGATTCAGGGTTAATGAGTGACATCAAACTTAGGAGTTATCCTAGGATTGGACGAGTGGCATGGTCTTAGGAGATAACCTAAGGACACTGGATAGAGTGATCAACATAGAGTCAAGGAACTCTAAGATGAGTATGACATGGAACTTAGGTAAAGGGAACCTAAGGTGAACCAGTGATCAACATAGAGTCAAGGAACTCTAGGATGAGTGTGATATGGAACTTAGGTAAAGGGAACCTAGGGTGAACTTGAGGAGTTTAAACTCACAGACAGGAAGTTAGAGTCAGTGTAACTCTAAGTTCAGAATGGAACAGGAAAATAGAGTTAATTTAACTCTAGGATTCAGGGAGGAATCAGGAAAAAGGGGATTAGATCCCAAAGTTAAAGAATTAAATGAACATAACCCCAGAAAGTCATAGGGCGTCTGGGTAAATGGGTAAATTACTTTAACTTCAAGTAGAGTTAAATAAAGGAAAGTGGGAAAGGATCAAGTGTGGAGATATGAAAGGAAAAGAGAATGGAAATATGGTTAATAAACTCTAAGTTTGATAAAATTGAAAGTGACTAGTGTCCTTGTGACATAGTGCAACCTTAAGGGTAATTGAAACATAGGGCTGTGAATTGAGAACAAGATGTTCCAACCTAAATTAGTGTTAGAGACACCCAAATTATCCTAGAGTAAAGAACTTAGGATAAAAGAGATAGACCTTAAGAGAAAGCTAAAAGTGGCTTAGTAAGCAAGACAAGCAAATCGCTCAAGATAGAGCAAAAAGTGGTTAATAAGCAAGACAAGCAAATCGCTCAAGATAGAGCTAAAAGTGATTAATAAGCAAGACAAGCAAACTGCTTAAGACAAAGAGAGCAGAAAGAGAAATGGTAAGAGTCCAAGTGACTCTTAGTTATCCTTATGGCGAGACCTAGGATAAGAGGTAAATTGTTGTAAAAAGGCAAAGTTTTAAAGCAAGCTAAAAGTGGCTAAAAAGCATAAAGAGAACGTAAATAGCGCCTTCGAATTTGAGACTCGTCAAGTGGAGCAGGACTCCCTGGGCAGTGACCCATCGGACGAGGTACTTTCGAAAGGCTAAAAGTGAAAGTAAAGAGCTAGATGCTCAAAAGAAAGAGAAAAAGATTTGCCGGTGGCAAAAAGGGAGCTATAAGCTCGAATAAGAAAAAAAAGTATTTAAAAGCAAAGAGGCTAAGAACTAAAGTAAAAAGAGAAAGAGAAAAGAAAAGAAAAGAAAGAAAATATAAAGATAAAACGGGCAGAACTACGGAGTGAAACGCGGCCCATGTTGGAGTTGCAGGCAGTGCCCCTCTCCCGGGTAGAGACCCGTTCGGGACGTTTCTTCCGTAGGACGGGGTAACACTTGTGGGTGTTATCGGCAACCTTAGAAATCTTATCTTGTGGTAGCAGGACTACCGGGCTGGGGCCCGTTGGATAAGAATTTCTGAGGGTTAACTTGAACTAAAGCACCAGAATTTAAAGAATAAAGAGAAAATAGAGTGGCCAAGATGGCCGGGTTAGTTTGACCCTGTATACAGCGGCATAGTGGCCGAGTTGGTGCTTAGTAGCCTAGTGTGGCTAGACAGAGTAGTGCTGGGTCGATGAGTATACACAGATAGTGTAGTGATATATTATATTGCATAGCCGCATTTTGGTATTGAGGATTTTAGTTTTCTAGCACTATTATTATTGCTTCCATTGGACCAAGTGTGTAGGACACTTTTTCTCGGTGGTTGAACCCACTGGGAACTCAGTCGTAGTTCTCACACCCCTTGGGTGACCCTCCACAGGTTCAGGTATGGATGCAGCGGTCGAGACGGATCAGATGCAGTCAGCGAGGCATACGACAGGGGCAAGGGCCCAGCAGCATAGAGACCTAGAGGGTCTAGGAGAGGTATTCCTTTTTTATATATTTCTTGAGTGAACCTTGTATGGTGAGGAAATTATGTAAAAGAATTGTAATAACTTTATTTGCAAGTTCAGAAATGTAAAGTGTAATAAATTTAATTTATGGTTCACTCTTGTATGCTTTCATTTCCGCTTTAACTGTTTGTTGTTGAATGAAAGTTTTAATTAGTAGTGATTTTTAGTACTCTGATATCGAGCTTCCGCATACACTTGTTGTATTATTATGGATGTTACCGTTCCTTTCGGGTAGTGAAGGGTCATACCCGATTGGCGGGTCTGTTGGCGTGCCTGAACCGACCAAATTCGCGGACTCGGGGCGTGACACGATCCTCAAATGATCCATATGCTCCTCGTCGGAACGCGAGAATACCAAGATGTCATCAATAAAAGCCACCACAAATTGATCCAAGTAAGGTCTAAACACTCTGTTCATCATATCCATGAACGCTGCCGGTGCATTTGTAAGTCCAAAAGGCATGACAGTGAATTCATAATGTCCATACCGAGTTCTGAATGCCGTTTTAGGAACATCCGTTCCCTTTACCCTAAGTTGATGATATCCAGATTGCAAGTCAATTTTTGAGAAAACAGTAGCACCTTGCAGTTGATCAAATAAATCATCAATTCGGGGTAAAGGATACTTGTTCTTAATTGTGACTTTATTCAGTTCCCGATAATCTATACACAACCTCAAACTGCCATCCTTTTTCCTTACAAATAAAACCGGAGCTCCCCAAGGCGAAACACTTGGCCTCACAAAACCCTTGGCCAACAAATCCTCAAATTGTGCCTTGAGCTCCTTTAACTTTGCAAAAGCCATCCGGTACGGTGTCTTCGAGATAGGTTGAGTGCCGGGAATCAACTCGATGGTAAACTCAATCTCCCTCTCAGGTGGCATTCCAAGCAACTCATCTGGAAATACATCTTGAAACTCGCTCACCACAGGTATATCCAAAACTGACGGTGTAGGTCGTGTGATCAAATCAACTGAAGCCAAATATGCCGAACAACCGTTCTGAATCAAATTCCTTGCCCGCGAAGCGGAGATGATAGTTGCAAAATACGTGCTCTTGCACGCCTGGAAGACAAGTCCGAGGTGTCCAGGTTCTTGCAACCGCACCTCCCTTCTCTCACAATCAATAACCGTAAAGTGACGAGTCAACCAATCCATGCCCAGAACCACATCAAACTCTCGAATCGGGATCACCACAAGATCAATAGTATACACACGGTCGCCCAAAACCACCGAGCCTAAAGGTACAAAAGTATTGGCCTCTAAAGGAGGCCCAGGAGTCAACACAGATTACACACAAGGGAAAGCCCTTTCCTCCAAAGCATGAGAACGGGAAAAGGTATGAGAAATATATGAATGGGAGGCACCGGTATCGAAAAGAGTTCTAGCACGAATGCCAAAAATAATAGTCATACCTGCAACCACATCTACCGGTGGCTCCGTACCTGAAGGTGCCATGGAGTAAATCCTCCCTACCGCCTGTGGCTGCCGTACCTGTGGCTGTGGTACCCTCTCCTCCCGTCAAGGGGTCTTAGGGCGTCCTGCCTGCCCTGTGGATGACCTCCCACGGCCATGTTGCTGCGGTGATGGTGTCGGTGTTGCTGTAGAAGAAGACTCCTGACCCGATGGGCACTCTGATCTGAAATGCCCCTATTTTCCGCACTTGATGCAGTGATCTTGCCACTGTGAATAGGCCGTCACTGGGTGTGCTCCTCCACAAATAATACAAGGTTTGTCCCCCATCCTCTGTCCAGAAGTCGATGGGCCCTTGGCCCCTTGCTGTGTCCTCGGGTACTAACTCCCTTTGATATTCCATCACCGACCGGCTGCCTTGCTTGATTGTCTTCAAATCATCCTCAAGCTTCTGTTTGACGCTATCCGAGAAGAATGCTCCAAATAACATCTCTCTAAAAGTAGGCCACGAAGGGAAGGGACTGCTGCTAGAAGGTCGCACAGTCTTCCATAAAATCCGGGCTGTGCCCTCCAAAAAGTGAACTGCTAGAGGTACCCGCTCGTCCTCCTCCATGATGAGATCCTCAAAAAGTTTCTCCATAGTGTCCACCCACTTCTCCACTACCTATGGATCAGTGGCCTCACCCTCAAAGACGGGTGGCTTGTACTTTCGAAACTCCGCCAAGCTTGCCCACACCCTAGCCCGCTCCGGGTGCACCGCCGGATCCCTATCGGCCACGTCTAGGGACTGAGTGGGGAAGGTGTGGCACCTGCACCCCTTGCCGGATCCTCGACTGTAGCTCCCGGCCTCGATCCCTGAGCTATCGGAGAAGGGACATCCGGGGGTGCTGCTGCTGGTACTGCCGATACCCGTGCTGTCGTCGTGTCTGCTGGAAGAGTATCCTCACCGCCTGTCTCCGGCACTGGCGCCTCAGACGGTACTGGTCCCGGAGAAGGAGTCAATGTCGCAGAAACCAACGTCGCCGTCTCGCGAGCTATCTGCTGCACGACATCAGTGAGCGCCGCAAGTTGCCCCGATAAATCCTGGACTTGTTGCCGAAGCAACTGGTCCTCCCTGGCTGCGGTAGCCTCGGCGGCAACCGGCCTCACTCCCTCATTTCCTCTACCTCCACCCGAAGATCGGGTGCATGCCATACTCTGTACACACGGCGCAAGAGATCAACAGCCAACAATAACCAATAACCGGTCATTCAATCAAAATACGCGTAAAGGAAGGCATAACAATTAGTAACAAAACATAAAACCACCCACTCATGTAACCAGGGGATCTTGTTAATTACACTAGATATTTGCATGAAAAAGAGGATACCGTGGATATTTTAGTCATTATTGGAACTCAATGCTATGCAAACTACGTGGTTGGTGCCTTTACGCTTTGATACCATCTTAATCTGTCACGCCCCGAGGGTGGATCAGAAAGCGAAAAACGACCCAAATTTTTTTTTCTAAAAACCCTCACCCTCCGGCACGTGCCCAGACCCGCCACATATACAAATTTACTCCAACAAACGGGCAGAGTCTCCTTTGTATATGCACAGCGTCGCACACCAAACATTCACCAACCACCACTAGTTTAACATACACATTCTCGCATAAGGGATCACATAAACTCATACATCATTCAAAGGATATTCGCCCACTCGGCATACACCAATTTGAAAGGATAAAGCCACAAGGTTTTAAAATAGTGCCCACTCGACACTCCGTTTTAGAAATCCGTTTTCGCAAATATTTAATCTTTTCAAAACCTTCACATGCACAACCAACTATCACAAGGTAAGAATGAAAGATCAAAGTTATTATCCCACATCATTATGTTCCAATGTTCATATCACATCATCCACAACGTGCTGTCCAAGTATCATGCCAAACATATCCACATAGTGTAACAACATAAGAGGAGTAAAAAGGAGTCACCGAGATGACGAAAACGATGTCACTCGTGTGCCGACGCCTCTCCGCCGTCCCCGCCGGATCTTATCACATGATGGGAGTCAGTGACCAAAAACATAGGAAGGAAGATAACCGATACATAATCACGATGTACTATAAATGAATACAAAAGTAAATAGGACAACAAACCGTAATCGGACATCCATCCCTTAGTCCGTAGACCTAAGGAATACCAAACCATGGTCAATCCCTTGGTGCTTTACAACCCTCCCCTTATTACTTCGGAGGGCCCCTACGTAATTGCCACGTAGAGTTCACGGGTCCTTGGACCAACTTCTCCGAAAAAGTACACCCTTGCGGTGGCTAAACCGCTGGTGTACGTGCTAGCACCATGAGCCTCAAAACCTGCAACTGTAGACTAGATCCCGGTCGCTGTACCCGATCAAGTCAAGCGTCTTGCCTTGTCCTCTTGTTGTATGTATCAAATTTTGCCAAAACATGCAACACCTTATCCTTCCTTATATTTAAAAATAGTTAAGCTAAAATCTTTGCAATAAAAAGGAAGAGAAGGGCTGGACACCGACGTCCAACAACATTCTCTGCCTTGGTTTAGTTACCCACCTCAAACGGCGAAGAAGACGATGTGCGAAAGCTCCAATAAAATCACCTCAACCCCGCCGAACTAAAACTACATCCGAAAACCAATGTTAAAACATCATTGTAACAAAAAACACAAGTTAGGGTTCAACATGATGTTCCGACAATGCTTTGGGTAACATCTTGTACATCGGAGCGAGGATCAACCCAAAACATAGCGGAACGGCATGTCACAATCTCCCCATCTCCGGCGGAACGGCCCCATCTCCGGCGGAATGGCCCCATCTCCGGCGGAATTCCCATGCGGCGGCGCCCCACATGGCGCGGTCCCATGCGGGCGGCGCCCCGCATGGTGCACCCCGCGTACGGGTGGCGTCCCGCACGCGGCGACGCCCCGACGATGATGCCCTTGGTGGTCCGGTTCCATGCCTCGTGCTTTGCGATGATGTTCCCTACGGTTGGCGGCAGCGGTAGCTTCCCAAAAACGATGACGACGACGGCGGCCTCCCGTCTCTATCGACGGCGGCGGCGGTCTCCCGTCCAATCACGATACTCACATTGCACGCGACATCCGACACCACTAACGCCCAAAAGAACCCAACAAGATCCATGAAAACTCACAAGAGACATCGAAAACCACAAAGACACACCTTTTGATCGGAGAAGGTAACGGCACGACGCCCGGCTCCTCCCTCCGCTCTCCGGTCTCCCGTTAGGTTGATGCTCACTCTTTCGATGCCTTAGCAAGATGCCGATTCCCACTCCCATTTTCCGACGAAGCCTTCGAGGAAGAAGACGAAAATCTTTCTTGTTACAATTTTGAAAACTAAGGTTCTAATCTCTCTTAGAGTGTGTAAAATAAAAACCCTTGCCCGATCCCCTTATTTATAAGGGATTCGCAACAAGAATAACTACTTTTCTAATCATTTTGCAACAACCCTTATCTTTTAAAACAACCTCAATCTTTTGCAACAAACTAGATCTTTTGTAATCCACACCATTTTTTCCTCAATTCGTCTTCTAAACCCTTCAAAAATTGCATCATATGTTGGCACGGATTTTAAAGCGCCCAAAACTGAAATGAGCATTCAAACCCTTTTCATATAATGAACTTAGAAAAAATCGCAACGGGAGTTCCGCTCACCGGAATTTAGAGTCGATGGCACCGTCATTTTCCATTTTTCGTGCCCTACACCATGAAATACAAATCCGACCAAAAAAAGGTAATAAAATATGAAGAAAAATACCGTGGGTACCGAAAATAATACCGAAGGAAACCGTGGACACTACATAAACTGGTCACCTGTGTTAGAATCTCCTGGGCCTCGGCCTGCCTAATCTGTCCATATTGCTCAGGCTCATCAAAGGGAGCGGGGTGTGCGCGCTTCGGCACTCAACGTCTGGGAGGCATCATGCTCACCTGCAACCAAAAAAAAAAAGATCAACCGCATAAACATAATAAAACACTCGACCCAAATCAGCAAAAGTCTAAGGCATGTTAACCTTTCTGTAGCACTATGTTCTCTGTAGCTAATATAGTTGTTTGACAGGAGAAGACATGTCGATCATTCACCCCAATTCCCTTGGGAGAGTTACAGGACTGAATCAGAACTCTCGCTACACATCACATCTCTTACGTCAATCATCTTAGAGTCCAACCACAAGTCTAGGGTTTCCTAAGCACTCAATGACCTATTTCTGGGCTCTGATACCAACCTAATCTGTCACACTCCGAGGTCGAACTGCGACCCAAGCTCGCCAACAGATCCGCCACCCATACAGGAAACCCCGCATAGGCGAAGCGTCAAACCTGCAAAAGATAATAGCTAACACCTAAACAGATATCAGAGCTGAACAATAAAACTACTAATATAAAACAAAATATCCTCTGTATATCTGTAACATCCAAATACATAATCCATCTCTCACAACCAAAATAAAGTACAATATAGACTGTACAGGACAACAACCCAAAACCTGGATACATGGTACATCTAGTTCTCCAAAAGTAAGTAGGGATCTAACTCGCGACTTTCTTACCTCGGTCAACAGAAGCAACTGGTGTAGGGACGGAGGCAGATGTCTCAGCAAAAAGGGCGCTGACAACGGATGTGAGAACTACATAAATTAAGTAGTTCTCAGTGGGTACCGTTTTCAAGACTAACGATCTACCCACTAAGTCTACTAGAGGCATAAATAACATAAAGTCTATAAAACAGGAAAGAAAGCTGAAAAGAAAACTACATCTATCATGCTTCTATCTACAATGCTCAAAGAAACAACGAAATAACTATGTGCATGTACTCACTCTCGATGTGCTCAGATCTAACCAATCTCATTGACTGCCACATCGGATCTAGTCAAACCTATGCCCATGTGATGATCCGGATGCCTTCGACAAATTTTAGAAGTTGAATTTGGCAAAACGGATGTCGGATTTGGACTTAGAGCGCTAAAATAATGAAATGGACTATTTACTTGTATTTTCGGAGCCCGGATGCCCAAACACAGATTTCGAGGCAAAGTTACTGTTCCGGCGGTCGGGGCAGCGCTGACGGCGACGAGCAGGCGGCAGAGCACGGCGGCGTGGGCTGGGGCAGGCGCGGGGCGCGGGCGGTTGGTCCACGGACAGGCGCGTGCACCGGGACCACTGAGAGTTGGCTCTACCACGTGGCATCACCTCATTGGCTGCGCGGCGTTGGCGGGCGGCGACACGTGGCGGCGTGCGATTGGCTGACACTTTTCGGAAGACCCGACGCGTAGACCGGGGGCGTGCACCGCGTGAACCACGTGGGACACATGGCGCCTCCCCATTGGCAGGCGCAAGCTGCCCACGTGTGCTGGGCGCGCGGAGCACGGGGCGGCGGGGACACGTGGCGCAATCCTGGAGTTTTAGGCACTCTGCGTGGACGGCAGAGATCGCGCCATGTCGATTCGGGCGCGCACAGTGGAATTCGAGAGCCCGAATCTTGGGCCCGAATCCGAGAGACCCATTTCTTGGACTTTTCAGTATAAATAGGCCTTTGTGAGCTTCATTTCTGGACCTTTTGAGATCCAATTTCTGAGCTGTTTTTGACAGTGAGTTTCTACTTCGAGTCTTCTACACTTTTTGGGGTTTTGGAGAAATTTTGGAGATCGTTTGATATTTTTCCTCCCCGATCTCGCAAGCTTCGACGCTGTTTCGATACCGATCATTTCCGTCGACTCTTCTTCCGCGGACTCCCCCGTGCTGAGTTCTTGGAATTTTTCAGTGATTTTTGCGGCGACGTTTCCATGACAGGTAGGCCTTCGATTTTGATATTCATCACTCTGCTTTGTTTTGAGTTTTTATCAGTGTTCGTGCAGCATTTTAGACCCTCTTTTTCTGCGATACTTTTCTGGACAGCGGATGAGTAATCTTATAGTTTCTTGAGCTACGGTTGTCGGAACTGAGAGTTTAAGGACTCCATCTCCATCTACACTCGAGGATCGCAACCATATTTTTATTGAAATTTTTGGAGGGCATCTCGCATGAGGTAATTTCCTATTTTGTGAACAGATGTGCGATAAGATTACTGTTTTGAGCGATTTGACCTTACCACAGTGTTTAGCTCATATCTCGGTGACCGGGAGGACTTTTTGAGTGATTTTTGGTGCGTTGGAATCATGGGAACCTGAGGATCACACATGTTAAATTCCAGCTCTTTTGGACTCTGGACCGACGTGCGCATCTAGGTGGGTTGCTTCATCTCCAAAACCGGTGGACGGTTCTCTAATTCTATTTGATAGTGAGCATGCATATTTATGAGACGAGTTAGGAAGCATGTTGGTGAGAGATGATTTTTCCTTTGTTGATATTGAGATCATTTTGGTTAATATTCCCTGTTTACATCTCAGTTGAACTAAAAGCCATTATTGGAACTTTGACCTAGCACCCCGTCATATGTTGCATGTTCAACCAGACTAGTAGAAAACCCAAACTTGGGCTAGTTTCTTTTATGTTCTAGATTTCCCCACATTTTGTATTATTCATTCCTTGGACTTATCCTTGCCCGGTTAGTGGGCCGAGTGGTCAGGTTATTGTGGGATGCATTGACACTCGTGTCTGGGGACCGAGTAGAGTCTGGTAGCTGTGGCTAGTCTTGTACTGGTGTCGGGAGCCGTTTGACTAAACGGTGATCCCGGGTTATCGAGTGTTCTCTGATCTTTTTGTCGTCACTATGTTCGTGATAGTAGTGTACTAGTGATAGCAGGACCTGAAATCCAGACTATTTTTGGACACACATAATTTATGTAAACTAATGTTTTCCTCCCAAACTTCGAAGGGTCGCCGGAGCCTGTTCTTGTTTGATTTGGGTGAAGGCAATAGCCCTTCGGGGTTTGGAAAATAAAACTTGTTTGAACTGATTTTATTAAAGAACTAAAACTTATTAAATTGGGCTTCTCAGATTAAAATAGTTTTCAGTGATAACTGTCATCATTTATTGCAAACTTCCTCACCCGAGAGGGTTTGGGTGATCTAGGTTCTAGGGGTTGTTCCCTTATTTCGGGACGAAAGCTACGGGGGCTGTGCTTGGAACCTGTTGTCACGCCCCGGCGTCGAAACTGCGACCCGGGCTCGCCAACAGATCCGCCGCCCATACGGTGAACCCCGTATAGACGAAGCGTCAAACCTGCAAAAGATAGATACTAAACTATCCAGATATCAGAGCTGAAAATAAACCACTAGAAATAAAATAAATTAGTACAAAGTCCTCACCAAAGTGCAAGTCACTCAACTCAGAAGGAAAAGTACAACTCTATACCTCACTACAAGGTCTCTCAACAAGAAACTCTCAAAATAAAAAGGGTACATCTACTCTCTGGACGACGACTGGTAGGGATCTAGCTCGCGACTCCCTCACCACGATCTGAAGAAGCAGCAACAGGAGCAGCAGGAACAGGAGTAGAAGTCCCTGTGGGAAAATACACCACGACGGGTGTGAGAACTACGTCCCAAGTAGTTCTCAGTGGGTGCCGCCAACAAGCCCAACGGACTGCCCACTAAGTCTACTAGAGGCATAAAGTAACAATATAAAACTGAAATGAAAGGGCTGGAAAAGTAACTCTACAGCTACTATGCCTCTATCTAGATGCTCAAGAAAAGGAACAGATGAAACATGATGCATCTACTAACACACACAGTAAACTCACCAAATCTAAACTGACTGCCTCAAAGGGTCCAGTCAAACCTGCGCCCACCTACTGCCGCACATCCTCAACAGGACGGGTCTACCGTAGGGTGTCCGTGACTGCCGCTAACTGGTCCAGTCAGAGGGACGGCGTCGACAAGTCGCGATAGCAAGTAACAGGCCCAACTCCGGAGTGGCTCTCGAGGGGAGCGACCCCACCGAGGAAAGTATCCGCGTATCTCTGTCGAGCTCAAATATGGCTCATGCAGGCTATAGTCCAAACCACGATCAACAAGATCGACCAACAACACCAACTCTCAACCACAAGCTGGAAGTCACACAGCTGGGGCCACCGTTCACCAGACGGCTCCCACAACAGAACACTAAACTCTCCAGAAAGACCGACACCATAAGGGTTCGGAAACCCGATAGACCGGTGCTAAGAACCCTATCAAACAAGAACAGACTCTAGGCTCCGACTATCGAAGTTCCCGATCCCTTATAGTTCGGGAAAGCAATAATCACAGTACAACTCGCAGAAGACACCAACAGGGCCCGAAAGTCCCGGGAGACCTACCCCTACAACCCTATCAAACAAGAACAGGTTCCAGGCTCGGTCCCCGTGGCTTTCGTCCCGACAGAGGAACGGCCCCTAGAACCCAGACCACTCGAATCCTTTCGAGTGGGGAGATTTACAGGAAAAAAGGTGACATTTGTTATTGAAAACTAATTTGATCTGGAAGAAATCCATATTTAATGATTTTAGTTCTTTTTAGAAAAACAGTTAGAAAACAAGTGTTTTACCCAAACCCCGAAGGGCTGATGCCTTTGTCCAATCAAACAAGAACAGACTCCAGCGGCCCTTCGATGTTTGGAAGAAAACATTGGTAGACTAAAATCATGTGTATGTCGAAGAGGGTTCTGGGTTCTAGGTCCGGCTAACACTAGTACACTACTGCCACTAACACAGTGGCGACGACCCAAACAGGGGAAAACAAGATCTCTCGGGTCCACCGTTTACTCCAAACGGTTCCCGATACAGACAAGCTAACCACCACATCTACCAGACTCCACTCTGCTCCCAAGCACGAGTGCAAATGCATCCCACACTAAATAGAAGTCCCGACCGCTCGGCCCACTACCCGGGCGAGGATAACACTAAGTCCAGGAATGCGACATAATGTGTGGATGTCTAAACATAAATAACCCTAGCCCAAGTGAGGGTTTTCTACTGGTCTGGTTACACATGCAACATATGACGGGGGTGCTAGGTCAGGTTCCAACATAATAAATATTCAACATGATAGTAGGAAGCAAGAGATCACAAGATCGACAGATAAAACAAGGATCAACAATTCCTATACTCTAGCATGCTACCCAAGTCCAATCACTATCATGCATGGTTCTATATCAATAGAATTAGAGCACAGTCCATAGATCTTGAAAGCAAGCCACCCACCTGAAGGTGCACAACTGTCCAGGGTCGTACAGTTGAAAATACCAGGAAATCCAAATCATCTACTCCAAAAGATCCAGCAACACTCGTAACTCTCCTGGGTACAACACAAAGTCCACAAATACACATCAAGTCCAAAACTGTCCATAAAAACATACACAGAATTTCAGTCCCAAAGATGTCCCTTTTTCACCTGCTGAAAATGGCCAGAAAAATCCAATAAAAATATCACAGCGATCCTCGCATCGATATCTTCGAAACGGTACCCTGCACGTCCAAATCCGAGCCCCGTAGGCCGAGTTACAAATTCTACAGTACAGGTGCGCAAACACTCACAACCACACAACTGTAAAACTCTGCACAGTAAGAGGGGAAACAGTATACCTTCGGGAAAGCCTCATAAAAATCCCAAAAAAATACGATGATAATCCTCGCGACGAGTAGATCCAAAAAGTGTATAGGCTCGTCTCGATCCGATGTCCAGTTGAGGAGATAAAATTCCGGCAAGGGGCCGCTGTCCAAAAACTCCACCAGAAAACAGCGGCTTAGAAATGCCTCGAAAACCATGTCATAAACTCTGAATCCAGCAAGATGATCAACACGAAAGTCGAAGACGTACCTCTCATGATTCCAACGCCGAAAAATCGTCCAAAAATACTGACGGATTAGCTCTGTGGACATCTCAGATCGAACTGCGACGATAACAGGCCTCCGATGAAAGATCGCCACACTGCGTTCCGATGCCGAAGTCGTCGACGCCGCGGCTTCCAAAAAATCCGGGCCTCTGCCAGAAGATGCGCAAGATGAAGATCTCCAACTTTGCTAAAGGGGCTATGGGCAGGGGAGCTCGGGAAAGGGGGCAAAAAGCCCAAGCAAGCCAGCTATTTATAGGCCCAGCCCGAACATCCACCTTTTGGGCTTTTGGCCCAAAGTTTCGGGCGCCCGGTACTTCCGGGCTGCTACAGTAGCGGGCCCGGCCCGTTACAGTTCACGCCCGGAAGAACCCCAGGCCGCCACGTATACACCCAAACAGCAAACAGCTGTTTGGGCCAACAGCCATGCGCCACGTGGCCGAACCCTGCGACGACACGTGGCGTCCACACCGGGAGCCTCGGGTCAACGCGCCCACGCCGCGCCCCACGTGCGCCCACGCGTGCCTGTCGGGCACGCGGCCCGAGGTACCAGCTCCCCGCACCGTGGACCGCGCGCACAACGCCGCACCAACCCCGATCTGCCACGTGTCCATCCCCGGTCCACCGTGCACCCGCGCCAATCCCGCGGACCGCGCCCACTGCGCCTGCCAACTGGGAGCCGCCACGTGGCCAGCCCCCGGGTGCATGCCTCCGCGGTGGACCGCGCGCCTCCGCCGCCGCCAGCCGCCGCGCTCCGCCGCCCGCCGCCGCCGCCGGCGCCCCTCCGGCGGCCGGAACAGTACCAAATCACCTCGAAATCCGTGCCGGGTCATCCGGGCTCCGAAAAATACAAGTAAATAGTCCATCTTGACCGTTTTCGCGCGCTGAATCCAAATCCGAAGTCCGATTTGCCAATTTCCACTTCTAAAATTTACCAAAAATTCCCGGAAAGCAAACTTGATCCGTTTTTCATGCCGGGTCCAATCCTTGGGTCCAATATGCGCGCAAACACCTCTAACACCCAACAGGGGTCTCCAGAAGCCGCAGATCCAACAGTAATCCAAACGTGGGAATTTCCGGGTCCTCACATCCTCCCCCACTAAAAGAAAGTTTCGTCCTTGAAACAAACACGGCTCAAAGGGAGTTCAAAGCCAAGGGTAAGCATCCAACAACACAGTCTCCAACTCCTCAGTCGCTACTCACTCCCCGTGATTGCTCCTCAACAAAAATAATAATCAGTACGGCATGGCCCGGTTGCGCAATTCTCTCATCACACGAGCCAGAATTCGCAACGGGCGTCCCTCGTACTCCCACACCCACAAATCTCAACTAGAGCGAGTCAATCACGGGCGAGGGGTCCAACGCAAAACACCTCCGAGCTGAGACGCGGAAAATCTCAGGAACTCCAAAAAGCTGGGGACAAGGAAGATTAACCGAATCTACTCGTCCAAACTACACGAAGAACGTCACCACAACCCAACAAGAAAAGGTAAGGGCCCCACCAGCAGGAAAGTCGTCAACCCTAACTCTCTGTTTATAAAAACAGCTGAAATTAACGAAAAGTCTGAAAATTCCGAAAGACCAGTGCCTTCGCCCCAATCAAACAAGAACAGGTTCGGGCACCGTCTCCATTTCTGGAGCAGTCTTTCGAAGCTCTCGTCATGTTCGGAAATTTCAGTACAAGGCGAGAAAAGGGAGAGAAGTGTTGAAGCCGTTCCTGCTGTGGCAACAAAACAGAAGCTACGATCTAACCGTGACCCCTAGGAACACAACTCTAGTCCTAAACGTCACCTACGCTCAACAGGTAGCACCCAACCCAAAACCGTCAACTTGCCGGTAAAATTCCAAGTCTCAACAGCACAAGACATAATCCATAAGGCTTCCCCAAGTGCACAATACCAATAGGAACCTGTACCTCTAGTGCACGTGGTAACAACTCTACCTCCAGTCCAGACAGGAAAACCAAAAACACTCTATCTCAGACTGCTGCAAAGAAATCGTGCCGGTGACAACCCAATCTGCTGCTGTGGCGCCCTCCAGCCGGGCGGCACAAATTCATCCGCTCGATGAAAGTGGTCATCGCTCAGTTTGCCTGAAAATCAAGACTATCCATATGGGGAGCACGACCTCCGCCTCTACTCACACAGGGGTGACAAATGCGGTCCTCCGCAGATAACCAATCCATGTTACCGCCGCGCCACTCTGACGTAGATGCTGATGCTGCTATCGGGACCCGCCCAAACTCTGGCATCTCGGGGACCCGTTATCCAGGAAAAGAAATCAGAAATGTCTCTGTCGTCCGATCTGTCCTCCATCACTCGGCGCGAAGCACCAAAATCCAGAACTCGCCTCTGGTGGCAGATCCCTATCCAAAGGAACTGCAGCGCCACGCTCCACACACCACGCCTATTCTATCGAAGCGTCAATAATCCAAAACGGAGGGACCAACTAAACTGAAAGGTATCCTGGCGCAAACCATTCCCAGTCAAACATATCCTATGCGCCTCGTCCCTCGAAACCTGGAGCGTGCAGTTCAACAACTGTATAAACTCCCTAGCACAGGGAGGCTCTCAGATAGTCTCTCCATCACAACCAACCCCAATTCTGCCTACAAAGGCTCCAACTCAAACCTATGAATCGGGATGGTTCAGACTGCCGGGACTGGCTCCATCGATCAATGACGTCCCGAAGCTCAGCTACTATCCACTATCCACCCTGCCTCGGTGCCTCGGCACTGCTCGTCGGCACGGAGGGGGCTGCTCGCTCCGTCGGCGCCACTGGTACAACTGAAAATACCACTGCATAGGAAGAGAGTACTGGAGGACACTCAAGCGGTACTGCAACTAGCTGTGCTCTCTGCTCCAACAAGCGCATCGAACGTTCCATGGCCTCCTTCTGGCATCGGACAGCCTCCGACATCTGTGCCATCTGGATCCATAACTCTTGGGTCTCGCTCTGCTCTGATAGCTCTGCCTCCCGCTGCTCGGGTTACTAATCAGATGCGGAATGTGCCCTCTTCGCTACATGACATCTCAGGGGCATCGTAGTCCACTGCACAATAACAAACATCAGGACACAACAACCATACGACCCAATCCAGCGAAAGTCTAAGACATGTTATCAATTCCACAGCATTATGTTGTCTGCAGCCAACATAATCGCTTAGGAAAATAAACATGCCAATCACTCATCCCATCCCTTGGGAGAGGTATGAAACTCAATCAGGACTCTCGCTAACAGTCACGACTCTCACGTAGTCATCCTAATGTCCAACCACAAGCCTAGGGTTTCTAAGTCCATAATGACCTACAACCTAGGCTCTGATACCACTCTAATCTGTCACGCCCCGGCGTCGAAACTGCGACCCGGGCTCGCCAACAGATCCGCCGCCCATACGGTGAACCCCGTATAGACGAAGCGTCAAACCTGTAAAAGATAGATACTAAACTATCCAGATATCAGAGCTGAAAATAAACCACTAGAAATAAAATAAATTAGTACAAAGTCCTCACCAAAGTGCAAGTCACTCAACTCAGAAGGAAAAGTACAACTCTATACCTCACTACAAGGTCTCTCAACAAGAAACTCTCAAAATAAAAAGGGTACATATACTCTCTGGACGACGACTGGTAGGGATCTAGCTCGCGACTCCCTCACCACGATCTGAAGAAGCAGCAACAGGAGCAGCAGGAACAGGAGTAGAAGTCCCTGTGGGAAAATACACCACGACGGGTGTGAGAACTACGTCCCAAGTAGTTCTCAGTGGGTGCCGCCAACAAGCCCAACGGACTGCCCACTAAGTCTACTAGAGGCATAAAGTAACAATATAAAACTGAAATGAAAGGGCTGGAAAAGTAACTCTACAGCTACTATGCCTCTATCTAGATGCTCAAGAAAAGGAACAGATGAAACATGATGCATCTACTAACACACACAGTAAACTCACCAAATCTAAACTGACTGCCTCAAAGGGTCCAGTCAAACCTGCGCCCACCTACTGCCGCACATCCTCAACAGGACGGGTCTACCGTAGGGTGTCCGTGACTGCCGCTAACTGGTCCAGTCAGAGGGACGGCGTCGACAAGTCGCGATAGCAAGTAACAGGCCCAACTCCGGAGTGGCTCTCGAGGGGAGCGACCCCACCGAGGAAAGTATCCGCGTATCTCTGTCGAGCTCAAATATGGCTCATGCAGGCTATAGTCCAAACCACGATCAACAAGATCGACCAACAACACAAACTCTCAACCACAAGCTGGAAGTCACACAGCTGGGGCCACCGTTCACCAGACGGCTCCCACAACAGAACACTAAACTCTCCAGAAAGACCGACACCATAAGGGTTCGGAAACCCGATAGACCGGTGCTAAGAACCCTATCAAACAAGAACAGACTCTAGGCTCCGACTATCGAAGTTCCCGATCCCTTATAGTTCGGGAAAGCAATAATCACAGTACAACTCGCAGAAGACACCAACAGGGCCCGAAAGTCCCGGGAGACCTACCCCTACAACCCTATCAAACAAGAACAGGTTCCAGGCTCGGCCCCCGTGGCTTTCGTCCCGACAGAGGAACGGCCCCTAGAACCCAGACCACTCGAATCCTTTCGAGTGGGGAGATTTACAGGAAAAAAGGTGACATTTGTTATTGAAAACTAATTTGATCTGGAAGAAATCCATATTTAATGATTTTAGTTCTTTTTAGAAAAACAGTTAGAAAATAAGTGTTTTACCCAAACCCCGAAGGGCTGATGCCTTTGTCCAATCAAACAAGAACAGACTCCAGCGGCCCTTCGATGTTTGGAAGAAAACATTGGTAGACTAAAATCATGTGTATGTCGAAGAGGGTTCTGGGTTCTAGGTCCGGCTAACACTAGTACACTACTGCCACTAACACAGTGGCGACGACCCAAACAGGGGAAAACAAGATCTCTCGGGTCCACCGTTTACTCCAAACGGTTCCCGATACAGACAAGCGAACCACCACATCTACCAGACTCCACTCTGCTCCCAAGCACGAGTGCAAATGCATCCCACACTAAAGAGAAGTCCCGACCGCTCAGCCCACTACCCGGGCGAGGATAACACTAAGTCCAGGAATGCGACATAAAGTGTGGATGTCTAAACATAAATAACCCTAGCCCAAGTGAGGGTTTTCTACTGGTCTGGTTACACATGCAACATATGACGGGGGTGCTAGGTCAGGTTCCAACATAATAAATATTCAACATGATAGTAGGAAGCAAGAGATCACAAGATCGACAGATAAAACAAGGATCAACAATTCCTATACTCTAGCATGCTACCCAAGTCCAATCACTATCATGCATGGTTCTATATCAATAGAATTAGAGCACAGTCCATAGATCTTGAAAGCAAGCCACCCACCTGAAGGTGCACAACTGTCCAGGGTCGTACAGCTGAAAATACCAGGAAATCCAAATCTCCTACTCCAAAAGATCCAGCAACACTCGTAACTCTCCTGGGTACAACACAAAGTCCACAAATACACATCAAGTCCAAAACTGTCCATAAAAACATACACAGAATTTCAGTCCCAAAGATGTCCCTTTTTCACCTGCTGAAAATGGCCAGAAAAATCCAATAAAAATATCACAGCGATCCTCGCGTCGATATCTTCGAAACGGTACCCTGCACGTCCAAATCCGAGCCCCGTAGGCCGAGTTACAAATTCTACAGTACAGGTGCGCAAACACTCACAACCACACAACTGTAAAACTCTGCACAGTAAGAGGGGAAACAGCATACCTTCGGGCAAGCCTCATAAAAATCCCAAAAAAATACGATGATAATCCTCGCGACGAGTAGATTGAAAAAGTGTATAGGCTCGTCTCGATCCGATGTCCAGTTGAGGAGATAAAATTCCGGCAAGGGGCCAGTGTCCAAAAACTCCACCAGAAAACAGCGGCTTAGAAAACCGCGCGCACAACGCCGCACCAACCCCGATCTGCCACGTGTCCATCCCCGGTCCACCGTGCACCCGCGCCAATCCCGCGGACCGCGCCCACTGCGCCTGCCAACTGGGAGCCACCACGTGGCCAGCCCCCGGGTGCACGCCTCCGCGGTGGACCGCGCGCCTCCGCCGCCGCCAGCCGCCGCGCTCCGCCGCCCGCCGCCGCCGCCGGCGCCCCTCCGGCGGCCGGAACAGTACCAAATCACCTCGAAATCCGTGCCGGATCATCCGGGCTCCGAAAAATACAAGTAAATAGTCCATCTTGACCGTTTTCGCGCGCTGAATCCAAATCCGAAGTCCGATTTGCCAATTTCCACTTCTAAAATTTACCAAAAATTCCCGAAAAGCAAACTTGATCCGTTTTTCATGCCGGGTCCAATCCTTGGGTCCAATATGCGCGCAAACACCTCTAACACCCAACAGGGGTCTCCAGAAGCCGCAGATCCAACAGTAATCCAAACGTGGGAATTTCCGGGTCCTCACACCTGTTCTTGTTTGATAGGGTTGTAGGTGTTGGTCTCCCGAAACTTTCGGACCCTAGTTGGTATCTTCCGCATGTTTTACCGAGGGAGTTGTTTTCCCGAATTGTAAGGGATCGAGGACTTCGAAAGGCGGAGCCAGGAGTCTGTTCTTGTTTGATTGGGGTTCTAGGCACCGACCTATCGGGATTCCTAAACCCTTATGGTGCCGGTCCATTCTGTGTCATCTATGAGTTTGGTGTTCTATTTTGGGAGTCGTTTGGTTTGACGGTGGTCCCGAGCTGTGGAGTGTCTGTGATGATTCGGACCTCCGATATGGATTTACAAGGTGAGTAGTGGCTTCTGGAGGCCTATGATGAGTGATCGAGCTGTTTGTGCTCGAATCGGATCCCATATTTGAGACCGGCGCGAAAAACGGATCAAGATTGCTTTTGCGGGGGCTTTCGGCAAAATTTTGGTTGAGAATTTGGAGAAACGGACGGCGAATTAGGACTCAGCGCGCGAAAACGATGAAAATGGGCTATTTACTTGTATTTTTTGGACTTCGGAACAGTAAAGTTATTGTTCACCGCCGGAAATACTATTCCGGCGGCCGGCGGCGATCGGCAGGCGGCGGAGCGCGGCCGCGGGCAGGCGCGGGCAGGCGCAGCGCGCGGGCGGCTGGTCCACGGGCAGGCGCGTGCATCAGGAGCGCTGGGGTTCGGCTCTGCCACGTGGCATCCCCTCATTGGTCGGGCGGCGTCAAGGAGGGCGGCTGGTCTGTGACACGTGGCGGCTTCTTGTGAGGTCCCGGAATCCCCCGCGTAGGGTTGCTGGTTGTTGGGCAGCTTTCGGTCGCCGTTGGGGGTGTTGGTGCGCGTGTTGGGGACCCAGAAATGGATTTGTGATGCAAATTGGGATTTGCTTGCATCACTGGAGGCCTGCGTGGGTTGCGCGCAATTTGGACACAAGTGGTGGACTTCGGGCTTAAATTGAGACCCCGTGGGAAGTTGGAGGACCCGTCGGGTGTTTAGAGGTGATTTCGCGCGATTCAGATGTCAAAATTAAACTCCGGGTGAAATCCGGATAAAAGTTTACCTCTCCGGTCGCCTTCGGGAATTTTTAGAGTTGGAATTGGGCAAATCGGACTTTAAAAATGGACCCGGCGCGAAAATCGGATCGAGTGGGCATTCGGCAAATTTTCGGGTGAGAATTTGGAGAAATGGACATCGTTTTTGGATTCAGCGCGCGAAATCGCTAAGAATGGACTATTTATTTGTTGGTTTTGGAGCCCGGATGAAGTGCGCGTTTTTCGAGGCAAAACGGCATGTTTATCGAGACATCGCGCGGCACGGATCCCGAGGTGGGCGGCGGCGCGCTGCGCAGTGCGCGCTAGCTGGCGCGCGTTGGGAACGCGCGCCTGCGCGGGGCACCGCAGGGGCCGCCACGTGGCGGCCCCCCGTTGGCGCCCGCCCGGGTGCGGGGGAGTGCGCCCGTGTCACGGGCGCGTGTCCCGCGCCTGTGGGCAGCGCGGTGTCACGCGCCCGTGTGGCGCGCGGACTGCGCGGCCGCGTGGCGCGCAGAGGCGCGGCCACGTGGCCCCGCCTTTTGCTGCCTGGACCGGGTGCACCCGCATGGGTGCGGTGGACCGGCGGGTGCACCGTGCACCGCGGGCCGTGGACCGCCTTCTCCCCTCTCCCTCTTTTTCCTCTTCTTCTTCCTCCCCGCAGGCCACCTTCTTCCCTTTCTTTCTTTCTTCTGCACCCGAGAGCGAGAGGGAGTGAGGGAGGAGGTTGTGGGAGTTGGCGTTTCGCGTCGCGGGCCTCGTGGAGCGCGCGAGGCTTCCGTTGGGGGCGTTGCGGCGACGGCGGCGCAGTCGGGTAGGTCCCGTGTGTTGGTTTTACTGTATTTTTGTACAGTTTTTGGGGCGATCTTTTGGACTGTAATTAACCCTCTTGCTCTTTTCTGTGTTGGGCACCGTGCACCGTTTTGCGTGCGGACTCCGGCACCGTGCACCATTTTGCGTGCGGACTCCGTTTTACGTGCGGACTCCGGCACTGTGCACCGTTTTGCGTGCGAACTCCGGCACCATGCACCGTTTTGCGTGCGGACTCCGTTTTGCGTGCGGATCCTGGCACCGTGCACCGTTTTGCGTGCGGACTCCGGCACCGTGCACCGTTTTGCTTGCGGACTCCGGTTTGCGTGCGGATTCCGGCACCGTGCACCGTTTTGCGTGCGGACTCCGGCGCCGTGCACCGTTTCGCGTGCAGACTCCGTTTTGCGTGCGGACTCCGGCAGCGTGCTCCGTTTTGCGTGCGGACTCCGGCGGCGTGCTCCGTTTTGCGTGCGGACTCCGACGGCGTGTCCCGTTTTGCGTGCGGATCGCGTGGAGGCCAATTGCAAGTGGCTACGAGCAATTGGTGGCAAATCGAGGTGGGTGGCCTTATCTCCAAGTTTTATGGAATGTACATTAATTCTATTAATGTAGGACTATGCATGATAGTATATTTCCTTGTGTAGCATGCTAGATTGTTGGAATGGCTATCCCTTTATTATCGGTTAATGTGGTTATCTTGGAACTTGACCTAGCACCCCCGTCATATGTTGTATGTGTAACCAGACTAGTAGAAAACCCTCACTTGGGCTAGGGTTATTTATGCTTAGACATCCACACTGTTCCTTCATCCCTGACATAGTGTTTTCTCGCCCGGGTAGTGGGCCGAGAGGTCGGGACTTGCTTTTAGTGTGGGATGCTTTTGCACTCTTGCTTGGGAGCAGAGTGGAGTCTGGTAGTTGTAGCTGGGTTGCTTATCTGTGCCGGGAGCCGTTTGGGTAAACGGTAGTCCCGGGAGGTCTTGTTTCCCTGTTGTGCCGTCGTGGAGGGAGCCGTTGCGCAGACGGCAGTCCCGGGCCGTCGAGTATCTTCCGGTCCGCCTTGTTGGGAACCGTTGGGGTTGACGGTGGTCCCAGGTCGTTGAGTGTTGTCCGACCTGTTTTGTTACCCTGAGTTGTGGGTCGTTCCTGGCTGTGGAGTATCTCCAGCCAGTGAGCCTTGTGCTGCGAGCCGTTGGCGAGGCTAGTGTCTCGTGTTTCGAGTTAGCCGAGCAGCTGAGTCGTCGAGAGTTCTCCGACTGTCGTGCGAGGTATTTGGGGATCCTGAGTCCTACCGTTCTGAGAGTGAGCGTGGATTTTGACTAGCCTGCTTATGCCAATTTGTGATACTCTATGCCGCGCCGTGTTCCTCAGTTGGAGTCGCGTCCCTGAGATGCCGCTGTGGATACGATGGGCCTGTTGAGGCAGTTTTGCGCGAGGGGTGAGTTAGTCGGGCAGGACGCCCCACGTAAATCCCGTCCTCATGGGGATGCGTGGTAGTGGGCAGGCGCGTTCCTAGTCGACAGGCGCAGGCTTGACTGGACCCTATGAGGCAGTCAGTTCGATTGGGTCTATTGAGCACCTTGGGTGCGAGTGGTCTCTTTTACTTGCATCTGTTCCACTTTTTGAGTATCTAGATAGAGGCATGGTAGCTGTAGAGTAGTTTCCAGCCTTTCTTTCAGATTTCTTTGCCTGTTATCTTTTGCCTCTTGTAGACTTGGTGGGCAGACCGTTGGGCTTGTTGACGGTACCCACTGAGAACTACTGTGGGAAGTAGTTCTCACACCCGTCGTGGTGTCTTTTTCCCCAGGAACTTCTCCTCCTGTTCCTGTTGCTCCAGTTGCTGATCCTTCTGACCGAGGCGAGGGAGTCGCGAGCTAGTTCCCTACCCGTCATTGGAGTGTAGCGGTACCCCTTCAGTGGAGAGCTTCAGTAGATTAGTTTTCTTCTTTTTCCTCTGTTGAGAGACCTTTGTTGTGAGGTATAGAGTTGTACTTTATTTTACAGTTTGAGAGACTGTTGTAGTGAGGATATTCTTGTATCGAGAGTATGTACACTGATGTATTCATTGGAGATACCTCCCTTTTGAGTTTTGTATCAGAGGACTTTGTATATGATAGTATTTGGGGAGATGGTTATTGTATTATTTTCAGTTGTACAGTGTTTGGACTTCAGTTTTAGTAGTCTACCTTCAGCTCTCTGATATCTGTATACTGTAGTTGATTCTTTCTGCAGGTTAGACGCTTCATCTGTACGGCAGTTTCCGTACAGATGGCGGATCTGTTGGCGAGCCCGGGTGGCAGTTTCCACCCCGGGGCGTGACACTTCTGGTTGGCCGACACATTCCGGAAGACCCGGCGCGTAGACCGGGGACGTGGACCACGTAAACCGCATGGGGACACGTGGCATGTCCCCATTAGCTGGCTCAAGCCGCCCACGTGCACGAGGCACGCGGAACACGTGGGCGGCGGGGACACGTGGCGCTTTCTGGGAGGACTTGCACCGATGTTTCGTGTTTGGGGACGCGCGGCGCAACCCAAGTGGTGGATTTTGCTGTTTCCTGTTCTGCCCTGGACCCGGTGTGGAGCCCGTGTGATTTGGCTATAAATAGCCATCTTGGGGATGGCTTTTGAAGGAGTTTTTGTGATCCAATTTCGTGCCAACTTTGACAGTGAGATTCTACATCAAGTCTTCTTCAATATTTGGGGTTTTATAGAATTTTTGGAGATCATCTGCTATTTTTCCCTGCATGATCTCGAGAGTCGCGCCGTTCCTTTGACATCGGTTTCTTCTATCGACTTTTCGTCGGAGAGCTCCCCTAAGCTCATCTTTTGGAATTTTTCATTGATTTTTGTGGCAGCGTTTCCATGACAGGTAGGCCTTCGATTTTGATACCCATTACTCAGCTCTGTTTCGAGTTTTTATGGGAGTTTGTGCAGCATCTTTAGACCCCCTTTTTCTGCGACACTTTTTCTGGATAGCGGAGGAGTAACCTTGCAATTTCTCGAGCTACGGTTGTCGGAAATTGGTGTTTAAGCACTCGATTGACATCTACACTTCGAGAGGATCGCAACCGTATTTTTGTTGGAATTTTTAGAGGGCATATCGCAATAGGTAATTTCCTGTTTTATGGACAGATGCGCGATGAGATTACTGTTTTGAGTGATTTGACCTTACCGCAGTGTTTGGCTCATATCTCGGTGGCCGGGAGGAATTTTCTGATGATTTTTGGTGCGTCGGAATCATGAGAACGTGAGGATCGCACCCGTTAAGTTTCAGCTCTTTTGGATTCTGGACCGACACACGCATCTAGGTGGGTTGGATTTTCCTCCAAGTCTGCGGACTTCCTCCTAATTCTAGTAGTGTAGCTTTGAGCATACTAGAATTGATGTTATCTTTGATATTTGTGATAGAGTCATGTGATTTGACTAGCACCCCGACATATGATTGCATTTATTTAGCCAGACTGTTAGAATATGTTCACATGGGCAAGGTTCTTATATGTTCTAGTCCCCATCCCTTTGCATTCCTTTTCTTGGATATAGAGCTTTTTCTCGCCTTGATAGTGGGCTGAGTAGTTTGGATAGTGTGGGATGCATGTCGCACTCGTGCCCGGGGGCCGAGTGGAGTCTGGTAACTGTGGCCAGTGTTGTGCCAGTTTTGGGAGCCGTTCGATGGAACGGTGGTCCCGTGTAGTCGGGAACTTTCCGATTTGTTGATGCCACCGAGGCTGTGGCCGTGGTGTGCTTGTGATGTAAAGACCTTGAACCCAGAATATTTTTGGACACTCATGATTTTAGTAAACTACTATTTTTCCTCTTAAATTTCTAGGGGTCGCCAGAGTCTGTTCTTGTTTGATTAAGACGAAGGCACTAGCCCTTCGGAGTTTGGAAAAATAAACTTGCTTTTAACTGATTTTCAGAAGAAGTAAAATCTGTAAAAGTGGTTTTCTCAGATCAAGATGGTTTTCTAAAAAGGTGAGCTATTTTATCCTCACCCCGAGAGGGTTTGAGTGGAAACAGTATTTAACAATAAAGATCACTATTTTTTTACAAAGCTACTAACCCAGGAGGGTTGAGTGATCTGGGTTCCAAGGGTTGTTTCTTCCTCGGGTCTAGAACAACGGAGGGCTATGCCTATAACCTGTTCTTGTTTGATTGGGGTTGTAGGTATTAGTCTTTCGGGGTTCTAGGACCTTTCTTTGGTATGGCTGTTTCTTTTATTTGATTGAGTGGATTCCTATTCTGGGAGCCGTTTGGGTTGACGGTGATCCCAACTGTTGAGTATCTCCAGTCAGTGAGTTAGTGTTGTGAGCTTGACATTATCGATCTGATTGATCGTAGATTTGGATTATAGCCTGCAGATACCACTTATTGAGCCAGATGAGACACGCTTATTCCTCGGTGGGGTAGCGCCCCTCGAGAGCCGCTCCGGATGCGATGATGATGATGCGCCTGATGAGGTTGCATGGGCCTGATGAGGCTGCTTTGCGTGATACTATGATAGTCCGATTGGACACTCTAGTTGATACACTAGGAGCCCTAGTTGATACACTAGGGGGCGCAGGCTTGACTGGACCAGATTTGGCAGTCAGTGAGATTGGGTTGATATGAGCACCTCGTGAGCGAGTGGATGCATAGCATGTTCATAGTTGAGTGTTATTCCTTTGAGCATGGTAGCTAGGGGCATGTTAGCTGTAGATTTCTTTCCAGCTGAGCTATTCTTGTTTACAGCATTCCCTATTATCTTATGCCTCTAGTAGACTTAGTGGGCAGACCGTAGAGTCGGAGACGGTACCCACTGAGAACTACGTGACGGTGTAGTTCTCACATCTGCTGTGGTGACAGGTATTTCTGAGATAGCTGTTCCAGCTTCAGTTCGAGCGGAGGCAGCAGATCGAGGTAAGGGCGTGGTCGATTAGTTCCTTACCAGCTTATTTGAGAGTCAGAGGTAGATGTACCCTGTATATGAGATTTTATTTTGTACTGGACAGTCTGAGAGATTTATTGTATCTTGTTCATAGTGAGAGATGACTATGTATTTTGGATGATGTATATTCAGATGTTCAGTTATGATTCTGTAGCTACTTATTCTTATTCAGCTCTGATACATGTTTAGCTATAGATCTGACTTGCAGGGTAGACGCTTCGTCTGTGCGGAGATTTCCGTACAGATGGCGGATCTGCTGGCGAGTCCGGGTCGCAGTTTCGACCACGGGGCGTGATAGTGTCTCCGACAGATGTTGTTAGTGATGAGTTATTGTTGTTGATCTGATTGATCATGGATTTGGACTATAGCTTGCATGAGCCATATTGAGCTCAACAGAGATGCGTAGATACTTTCCTCGGTGGGGTCGCGCCCCTCGAATGCCGCTCCGGAGCTAGGTCTGTTACTTTGCTATCACGACTTGTCGACGCGGTCCCTCTAGCTGAGCCTTTTTTAGGCAGTCATGGACGCAGTCCCTCTGGCTGGGTCTTTTTTAGGCAGTCATGGACGCCCTACGTAAGTCCAGTCCTCCGTTGATGTAATGGCAGTAGATGGGCACAGGTTTGACTGGACCCTATGTGGTAGTCAGTGTGATTGGGTTGATTGAGTATATTGGGTTAGAGTTGATGCATCATTTTCATCTGTATCACCCATTGAGCATTGTAGATAGAGGCATGATAGCTGTAGATATCTTTTCAGCTTATCTGTTCATTATTTCAGTTTTCATGTTATCTTATGCATCTAGTAGACTTACTGGGCAGACCGTTGGGCTTGGTGGCGGTACCCACTGAGAACTACGTGACGGTGTAGTTCTCACATCCGCTGTGGTGACAGGTTATTCCGAGGTAGCTGCTCCGGATTCTGTTCGAGCGGAGATAGCAGTTCGAGGTAAGGGAGTCGCGAGCTAGTTCCCTAACCGTCCTTGGAGTATAGTGGTACCCCTTTTTGGAGCTTTGTAGCATAGTCTGCTGGATTATAGTAGATAGTTACTTTTGAGAGTTTTATTTTGAGAGACTTATGTATTGTGAGGTCAGATCTGTACTATTTGGAGTTGTACTTTTATATTTCAGTAGTTTATTTTATAGCTCTGATATTTGTATAGTTGTAGTATTATCTTTTGCAGGTTGGACGCTTCGTCTATGCGGGGCTTCCCGTATGGGCGGCGGATCTGTTAGCGAGCCCGGGTCGCAGTTTCGACTCCAGAGCGTGACATCCCACCTATACCATTACATCCACGGAGGACCTGAATTACGTAGGGCGCCCAACCGGGCTGCATCGACGTCACGTAGAAAATAGACCTAGCTCCAGAGCGGCACTCGAGTGGCGTGACCCCACCGAGGAAAGCTGCGCATCTCAGTCGAGCTCAATATGGCTCATGCAGGCTATAATCCAAATCCACAATCAATCAGATCGGCAAGGTCACAACACTCAACATGCCCACAACATAGGCCGGAAAAACACTCAACGACACAAGACCACCGTCTCCCTGAACGACTCCCGACACTAGAACACAATCTAACAACAACTATAAAGAAATCTACTCGACCCCCAGATGTGAGCGTAGATGCAACCTACACAACCCTCTACCCAGGGCGAGAAAAATATAGGAAAGCTGATAAGAACAGGTACAGTACAACTAATTTTACAGGTGTCCAAATGCATATTAAAATACCAATAATAAATATTTTCTAGTGTCAACCGCTCTCTAATTCATGCCAAAAATGTTCGAGAGTTCAGTTACAGTTTTCACAAAATTTCAGGCAACTATCAGATTTTACCAGATAAATAAAATACTAAATCTAGCATGCTGGGCATCTATAAAGGAGACATAAAGGGAAGCTTGGTGACTTTGGCAGAAATCTAACCTACCTGTAACGTTATCCAACAACGGAAAGAAGTCGAAGTAGCGCACCGCAACACACTGTTAGGAAAAGCTCCTCTCGGCCAAAAACTCGCAAACTCGAATATGAGCTACGCCCTCTACTAGCACCTCCTCAAGAAGCTCGATTGGCCTCACCAAGCCGCCTCCAAGCCTCAGCACAGCTCACAAACATAAGAATCCAAAACCACCCAGCACAGCAAGAGTGCACGCAGAGGGTGTTAGTTGTATGCCCCAAAAGCCTATCAGGCTGACGCATTTTATTATATGGAACATATTTGTACTTGATCTTTATTATAATTTGGGCATTTTATGCCATTCATGTTTGATGTGTCCATGAATCGTCCTTTGATTTAATGAGATGATAATGTATATTCTTAAGAGTTAAGAATTTGAGATACATATTATTAGTGATTAAGTCATGAATGCTCTCAATCGGAGGATCATCATGGGGACGATGATTGATCCGGCAAGATTGATGTATGTGTCGCTCTCTTTTAGGATGACGAGTCTCAAGTCATTAGTGTGGGGACACTGGAGCGAACGTGCAGGTGGTTGTTATAGAACAAGGGCACTGAGCGTGACCAATTACGATTAGTTACTTGGATGTCTACTCTTTCGTCAGTAACTGATTCGATGTTGCAGTGGTACAACTGATCCTTAGACCTGCGACACCACGGCCATTCAATATGAGGCTACTGTAGTTTGACTATGCAAACTCTGATCCTAGTCACGGGTCTTAGTAGTATATGTTGGCCGCAGTCGGTTCATATTAGGAATGGGTGTTTGTTTACAGGGGATCTATCGCTCTCGGTAGAGAGATAATTAGTCCTATGCTATTTGTAAGGCAAAGCTCAGAAATCCTCGGCCGGGGTAATATGGTTCATGGAAAGGTGTTTCCAAGAGTAACCATATGAGCTTGTGTCCTATCAATTTTGTCATATAACGGGTGATGGGGTTTGACGAGTATTCCATGACCTCCACTCAGTTGGGACTATGCGATAGAAGGATTGTATTGTACGGTAACTGCACCTTGAGGTTCAGTCCAATATTCACTTCTGACTGGATTGCCACCATATGCTGCTAGGCGTCACTGGTGGATTGTGGGAACCAATAAGAATAATTATAGGCGAATAATTATTATACGATGGAAGAATCAAAAGTGTTTGATCCATCAAAAGGAGTTTCGATGATGATGTCGATGGGGATCGCATCATATCTCACTACCAGACAGAATTGAACCTATTAGGTCACACACATAAGGAATCGCGCATGATCGATATCAAGGAGATGATAAAGAAGTTTATAGAATGGATTAATTATAATCACAATACTAAAGTTTACTAATTTATTAGTAAAAGGACTAATTTGCAATTATTATAAATTAGAGGTATTTAAGTGCAAAAGTTGCATGGTATATTTACTAATCGTTAGTAAATATTTGGAGGACTTATGTGTAAATGTTACACACGTAGGATAATGGATAATCCAATCGGATTAGGATAAGATTTAATTAGTTACTAGATTTTATCTTGAGATTTAATTTAAAAGATCTTTCTTTGTAACTAATTATAAGATTTAATTAGTTACTATATTTTAGGAGATCTTTTCTTTGTAACTAATTATAAGATTTAATTAGTTACTATATTTTAGGAGATCTTTTTGTAACTAATTATAAGATTTAATTTTGTTATAGCCGGCCAACTTCCTATTATAAGAATAGGTAGTACGTATGTGATACGTAACAATTTTGGAGAAAGATAAAGTGGAAATTAATCTAGTCGCGGAACGTGAGAAAACCCTAGCCGCCTATCCTCTCCCTTTTCCTAAAGTCCTCCATAATTAATCGTTCTCGATCTTCGGAAGATTGCTAGCACAATTAGAAGATTGATTCATCATCCTTACATCGACGCAAGAATTAATTCGTGATCGGATCGCGAATCAAGGCGATCGATTTTTCGATCAAGGGCGTGATTCCGTGTGGACACAAGTAGAGGCCGGGTGTGTGCGCGGCTATCAAGGACGAACAATTTTTACCAACGATTGTCGGCTTCGCGGTGATCTCGACCCGCGCAAAGTAAAAATCATATCCTAATTGATGAGATCAATTAGATTACCTTTTTACGATCTAAAACAAAACATGAGGTGATCTTGGTTTAAGAAAAATTTTAATTGTGTTTCTTTCTTCCGCTGCGCTTATACGTATTTTTCTTACAGTGGTATCAGAGCCACCCTCATCGTTTGTTTTAGATCTAATCTCTTTTTCGATGTTGATTGGGTTTTATGGAACGATCGAAATCAAAACAACGAAGGTTGTTTTGAATATGTTGTTTTGATTGTTTTGTAACACTAATTAATTACGCATGCGGTCAAGGTGCTCTAATTAATTAGCATATGACGCACGTCATATTGATGACATGCAAGCTCTAATTAATTAGTATTGTTAGTGTATAGCAACACTAATTGATTAGTTCATGGCTTTCATTGCACATGCTTGCCGCAATGTGTTTTGAACGCATTTACATGATGTGATCATGCGCGCCTTGTGGTTGCTTTATGCAAAAACGCAATTTAAAATTAATTTAAAACCCAATTAATTAGAAATCGAATTAGAGAATTTTATTTTATATGCCTGTGATGTGTATGAGGTGATGATCATGGATAGCAACCTTGTGATGATGTGAATGGGTGTAATTTAATAAGGACCCAGTGTTAGATTCTTTTTGAGTGCCTGCGTGCACCAATTAAATTATGTAATTTGGAGACCTGCGTGTCTCATTATCATTATGGGTTGTATTGTAATTGTTGCAAAATTAAAGGGTAAAGGGGTAGTTTAGATTCGATGACGATTTGTTCCATTCAAGAGTTGATGCGGTGCAGATCAAGTTTGGACCAAATATTGATCGAGGGAGCCGACAAGAGTTGATCTACTCCAATCTGATCAAGATGCAGAGCAAGTTTTTGTGTGTAATACCCTCTGACCCGATTCCGGCCTGGTGGCTCAGGCCCGAATCAAATTAAAATCCATGATCATCACTGGTAGTTATTTATATATATATATATATATGCGATATATGTGCATATGATGCGATGGTTTGCATGAGATGTAAATTTTACAATGAATTAAAACTGATGAGATAACAAATCTCCCTAAATAAAATATTAAGTTAATGGTGTTATGAACCCATTAGTGGCCTTCCATCGTTGTAGGGTGTGGGCGTCTCTTTAGTGTTGATTGATGCACCCGGACACGGGGGTCAGTTGCATTAGGGAGCCGCAACCATTCTATTGGCATGAGATGCTATGTGGTAAGAAAGGGGTTGAATCCAAGAATCTGTCAGGATAAGGATTCAATGACTTTTTTTATTTGCATGATGAACGGTGGGTCTAATTTAACCAAAAGATAAGGCCAAGAATCTGTTAGGATGAGGCCTATATTTTTGGAGGCCAAAGATAAAATTGCGATTTGCTTGAGAAGCATTGAACAAGAGTTGTTCACTCATTTCTTTACTCATTGCCAAGAATCTGTCAGGATGAGGTAGTGTGCAAATAGATGGGACCGCAATTCCCACTAGAAACTTTTAGTAAAGTTTTCGTTTTCTCCACTCGGGGAGTGTGGAGATTCGCTAAAATTAGTGGGAAGCACCATTTAGATTTAAAGTCCCTAATCAAAATGGATTATGATTAAGTACACAACTAATTAGAATCTTAACCATCTGCAGAAAATGTCCGCCTCTAACCCACTTGTCAGAATACTTGATACTAATCGCTTAACTGGACCGAATTTCACCGATTGGCTGAGGAATTTGAGAATTGTTCTCAATTCTGAAAAATTAGCCTACGTGTTGGACACGGAGGCTCCAGCAGTGCCCGCGAATCCAACAGCTCAACAGAAAGATGCTAGAAATAAATGGACTGATGATGACATGAAGGTAAAATGCTACATGCTTGCGTCTATGAGTAATGAGTTGCAACGCCAGCATGAGCACATGGAGAGTTCTGCTGACATCTTGCTTCATCTTAAAGAGTTGTATGATGAGCAAAGTCGAACAGCTCGTTACGAAGTGTCAAGGCGACTGTTCAGGACTAAGATGTCTGATGGTCACTCAGTCAATAATCATTGCTTGGCGATGATTAAGGACATTGAGGAGCTTGAGAAGCTCGGAATGACTATGGACGCAGAACTTCAAATTGATTTGATCTTACAATCATTACCTGATTCATTTTCTCAGTTTATTTTAAATTTTCAAATGAATAAAATTACTTGCACTCTCGCCGAGCTGTTGAATATGTTGGTCACGGCTGAAGGAATGCTAAAAGTCAATAAGGGCTCAGTTTTGGCTGTTGAACGGGCTTCCTCCAAAAGAAAGTCTAAATGGAAAAGGAAGAAGCCTGCAAAGAAGCCAAAAACTGACACTGTCAAGGTAAATCCCAAAAAGAAGGCCGCCAAAGGAACTTGCTTCCACTGTCAAAAGGATGGCCACTGGAAGAGGAATTGCCCGGACTATTTGGCTAGCCTGAAGGACAAGGTGAAGAATAAAACTTTGGAAGGTATGTCCGAGATTCATATCATTGAAACTACTTGCTTATCGGTTTGTTCTACTTTTACATGGGTCATTGACTCGGGATGCACCTCGCATTTGTGTATTTCAATGCAGGCGCTAAAGAAAAGTAGACGACTTAGGGATGGAGAGATTACCCTACGCGTTGGAAACGGAGCAAGAGTTGCTGCTGTTGCTGTAGGGACTTATCCTTTATGTCTACCGACAGGAGTAGTTTTAGAACTTAGAGATTGTCTTTATGTTCCTAGTGCGACTAGAAACCTTATTTCTGTTTCACGTTTGGTATTGGACGGTTATAAGTTTATTTTTGAATCAAACATTTGTTCAATTTATTTAAGAATAATTTGATAGGTTGTGGTTCTTTAATAGACAATCTCTATTACTTACATATGGATGTTAGTATGAATACAGTTGACAATGACATGAATGAGAATACTATTGGTTTTAAAAGACCTAGAGAGAAGGTAAACAAAACATACTTGTGGCATCTGAGGCTTGGTCACATTGGAGAAGATAGGGTTAACAAGCTGGCTAAGGATGGTATCTTAGGATCCTTACTCCCTGAACCATACCCAGCTTGTGAATCATGTCTTCAAGGAAAAATGACTAAGTCTCCCTTTGTTGGACAAGGACAGAGAGCTACCGAAGTACTCGCCCTGATACATACTGATGTATGTGGCCCATTCGATGTGTCTGCTTGGGGCGGCTATCTCTACTTTATTACCTTTACTGATGATTATTCACGGTATGGGTACGTGTATTTAATTAAACACAAGTCTGAAGTCTTTGAAAAGTTTAAAGAGTTTAGACAAGAAGTAGAAAAGCAAATGGAAAAACCGATTAAGGCTCTTCGATCCGATCGAGGAGGGGAATACCTTAGCACGGATTTCTTAACCTACCTCAAGAATAATGGTATTGTCTCTCAATGGACTCCTCCTGGAACACCAGAACTGAATGGGGTGTCTGAACGGAGGAATCGAACTTTATTAGATATGGTTCGATCTATGATGAGTTTTACAAATTTACCTACGTCACTTTGGGGTTATGCACTTCTTACGGCTATTTATATCTTAAACAGAATACCTTCCAAATCTGTTCCCACCACACCATATGAGATGTGGCACGGTAGGAAGCCAAGTTTTACTCACATTAAGACTTGGGGTGTCCGGCTTATATTAAGAAATTAAAGACGGACAAATTGGAAAGCAGATCAGTCAAGGGAAGATTCATTGGTTATCCCAAGGAATCACTTGGATACAATTTTTATCTCCCAGAAAGTCACAATGTGATTGTGAGCCGACATGCCTTCTTTCTTGAAAATGAATTTATTTTAGCAGGAGGCAGTGGGAGAAAAATAGAACTAGAGGAGAAAGTCTCTTTAGAATCGAGCATTCCAAGAGCCCTTCCTGATAACTCTGTGATACCAGAGATTACATTGCCACCTCGCAAGTCTAGTAGAATCTCTCATCCTCCTGATAAATACATGGGATTATTTATAGAGGACAGGGAGGAAATGTTCCTAGTGGGAGACAAGGATCATAGAGATGATCCTAAGACTTATAGCGAGGCGATGTCAGACATCGATTCCGAAAAATGGTTGGAAGCCATGAAGTCTGAAATAGACTCAATGTACTCCAATCAAGTTTGGACTTTGGTTGATCCACCGGAGGGTATTGTACCCGTTGGATGCAAATGGATCTTCAAGAGAAAGATTGGTTCTGATGGAAAGGTAGAGACCTATAAAGCTAGGCTGGTAGCAAAAGGTTATAGTCAACGCGAAGGCATTGACTATCAGGATACCTTTTCACCTGTAGCCATGCTTAAATCCATCAGAACTCTGCTTGCTATTGCTGCACATTATGACTACGAGATCTGGCAAATGGATGTAAAAACTGCTTTCCTGAATGGATATCTTGAAGAAGAAATCTATATGGAGCAGCCTTTGGGTTTCACTACCAAAGATAGAAGTCATAAAGTGTGCAAGCTTCAACGATCCATTTATGGGTTGAAGCAAGCTTCTCGGAGTTGGAACACTCGTTTCAATGATGCAGTCGAATCGTTCGATTTCATCAGAAATGAAGAAGAGCCGTGTGTGTATAAAAAGGTTAGTGGGAGTGCTGTTACTTTCCTCGTATTGTACGTGGATGACATACTCCTAATTGGGAATGACATTCCTATGTTAACATCGGTGAAGTTATGGTTATCCAAAGAGTTTTCTATGAAAGACCTTGGAGAAGCATCTTATATCCTAGGGATAAAGGTCTATAGGGATAGACCTAAGAAGTTGCTTGGTTTATCGCAAGCTATGTACATAGATGAAGTGTTGAAAAGGTTCAGCATGGAGAATTCCAAAAGGGGTATGGTACCTCTAAGACATGGAATTCACCTCTCTAAGACTATATCTCCTAAGACACCTGAAGAGAGAAGTCGCATGAGCAGGATCCCTTATGCTTCCGCAATAGGGAGTTTAATGTATGCGATGCTATGTACTCGACCTGATATAGCACAGGCTGTGAGCGTCACTAGTCGATATCAGTCGAACCCAGGCGAAGAGCATTGGGTAGCGGTAAAGAATATCCTTAAGTACTTGAGAAGAACAAAGGATATGTTCTTGGTTCTTGGAGGTGGAGAACTCAAAGTTAGTGGCTATACAGATTCAGATTTTATGTCTGATATAGACGATAGAAAGTCTTCGTCTGGGTATCTATTTATTTGCAATAGTGGGTCAATAGTTTGGAAGAGTTCTAAACAAGAGACGATTGCTGATTCTACTATGGAGGCGGAGTACATCGCTGCATCTGAAGCTGCCAAGGAAGCTGTTTGGATCAAGAAATTTATCACTGAGCTTGGGGTGGTTCCCTCTAGTAGGGATCCCCTGCCACTATTTTGTGATAATAATGGCGCCATAGCATTAGCTAAGGAGCCGAGATCTCATCAGAAATCCAAACATATCGAGCGGCGGTATCACAAGATCAGAGAGTACATCAAAGATAAACATATTGAAGTGCAGAAGGTTGCCTCCGCAGATAACGTGGCGGACCCGCTAACTAAGGCTTTGACTCAGCAAAAACTAGAGACTCATCTTGAGAAGATGGGCATTAGATATATGACTGATTGGCTTTAGTGCAAGTGGGAGATTGTTAGTTGTATGCCCCAAAAGCCTATCAGGCTGACGCATTTTATTATATGGAACATATTTGTACTTGATCTTTATTATAATTTGGGCATTTTATGCCATTCATGTTTGATGTGTCCATGAATCGTCCTTTGATTTAATGAGATGATAATGTATATTCTTAAGAGTTAAGAATTTGAGATACATATTATTAGTGATTAAGTCATGAATGCTCTCAATCGGAGGATCATCATGGGGACGATGATTGATCCGGCAAGATTGATGTATGTGTCGCTCTCTTTTAGGATGACGAGTCTCAAGTCATTAGTGTGGGGACACTGGAGCGAACGTGCAGGTGGTTGTTATAGAACAAGGGCACTGAGCGTGACCAATTACGATTAGTTACTTGGATGTCTACTCTTTCGTCAGTAACTGATTCGATGTTGCAGTGGTACAACTGATCCTTAGACCTGCGACACCACGGCCATTCAATATGAGGCTACTGTAGTTTGACTATGCAAACTCTGATCCTAGTCACGGGTCTTAGTAGTATATGTTGGCCGCAGTCGGTTCATATTAGGAATGGGTGTTTGTTTACAGGGGATCTATCGCTCTCGGTAGAGAGATAATTAGTCCTATGCTATTTGTAAGGCAAAGCTCAGAAATCCTCGGCCGGGGTAATATGGTTCATGGAAAGGTGTTTCCAAGAGTAACCATATGAGCTTGTGTCCTATCAATTTTGTCATATAACGGGTGATGGGGTTTGACGAGTATTCCATGACCTCCACTCAGTTGGGACTATGCGATAGAAGGATTGTATTGTACGGTAACTGCACCTTGAGGTTCAGTCCAATATTCACTTCTGACTGGATTGCCACCATATGCTGCTAGGCGTCACTGGTGGATTGTGGGAACCAATAAGAATAATTATAGGCGAATAATTATTATACGATGGAAGAATCAAAAGTGTTTGATCCATCAAAAGGAGTTTCGATGATGATGTCGATGGGGATCGCATCATATCTCACTACCAGACAGAATTGAACCTATTAGGTCACACACATAAGGAATCGCGCATGATCGATATCAAGGAGATGATAAAGAAGTTTATAGAATGGATTAATTATAATCACAATACTAAAGTTTACTAATTTATTAGTAAAAGGACTAATTTGCAATTATTATAAATTAGAGGTATTTAAGTGCAAAAGTTGCATGGTGTATTTACTAATCGTTAGTAAATATTTGGAGGACTTATGTGTAAATGTTACACACGTAGGATAATGGATAATCCAATCGGATTAGGATAAGATTTAATTAGTTACTAGATTTTATCTTGAGATTTAATTTAAAAGATCTTTCTTTGTAACTAATTATAAGATTTAATTAGTTACTATATTTTAGGAGATCTTTTCTTTGTAACTAATTATAAGATTTAATTAGTTACTATATTTTAGGAGATCTTTTTGTAACTAATTATAAGATTTAATTTTGTTATAGCCGGCCAACTTCCTATTATAAGAATAGGTAGTACGTATGTGATACGTAACAATTTTGGAGAAAGATAAAGTGGAAATTAATCTAGTCGCGGAACGTGAGAAAACCCTAGCCGCCTATCCTCTCCCTTTTCCTAAAGTCCTCCATAATTAATCGTTCTCGATCTTCGGAAGATTGCTAGCACAATTAGAAGATTGATTCATCATCCTTACATCGACGCAAGAATTAATTCGTGATCGGATCGCGAATCAAGGCGATCGATTTTTCGATCAAGGGCGTGATTCCGTGTGGACACAAGTAGAGGCCGGGTGTGTGCGCGGCTATCAAGGACGAACAATTTTTACCAACGATTGTCGGCTTCGCGGTGATCTCGACCCGCGCAAAGTAAAAATCATATCCTAATTGATGAGATCAATTAGATTACCTTTTTACGATCTAAAACAAAACATGAGGTGATCTTGGTTTAAGAAAAATTTTAATTGTGTTTCTTTCTTCCGCTGCGCTTATACGTATTTTTCTTACAAGTGGAAATTAATCAAGTCGCGGAACGTGAGAAAACCCTAGCCGCCTATCCTCTCCCTTTTCCTAAAGTCCTCCATAATTAATCGTTCTCGATCTTCGGAAGATTGCTAGGACAATTAGAAGATTGATTCATCCTCCTTACATCGACGCAAGAATTAATTCGCGATCGGATCGCGAATCAAGGAGAATCGATTTTTCGATCAAGGGCGTAATTCCGTGTGGACACAAGTAGAGGCCGGGTGCGTGCGCGGCTATCAAGGACGAACAATTTTTACCAACGATCGTCGGCTTCGCGGTGATCTCGACCCGCGCAAGGTAAAAATTAAATCCTAATTGATGAGATCAATTAGATTACCCTTTTATGATCTAAAACAAAACATGAGGTGATCTTGGTTTAAGAAAAAATTTTAATTGCATTTTTTTTTGTTTTTTTCTTCCGCTGCGCATATCCGTATTTTTTCTTACAGTGGTATCAGAGCCACCCTCATCGTTTGTTTTAGATCTAATCTCTTTTTCGATGTTGATTGGGTTTTTCTGGAACGATCAAAATCAAAACAATGAAGATTGTTTTTGAGTATATTTTTGATTGTTTTGAAACCCAATTAATTAGAAATCGAATTAGAGAATTTTATTTTATATGCCTGTGATGTGTATGAGGTGATGATCATGGATAGCAACCTTGTGATGATGTGAATGGGTGTAATTTAATAAGGACCCAGTGTTAGATTCCTTTTGAGTGCCTGCGTGCACCAATTAAATTATGTAATTTGGAGACCTGTGTGTCTCATTATTATTATGGGTTGTATTGTAATTGTTGCAAAATTAAAGGGTAAAGGGGTAGTTTAGATTCGATGACGATTTGTTCCATTCAAGAGTTGATGCGGTGCAGATCAAGTTTGGACCAAATATTGATCGAGGGAGCCGACAAGAGTTGATCTACTCCAATTTGATCAAGATGCAGAGCAAGTTTTTGTGTGTAATACCCTCTGACCCGATTCCGGCCTGGTGGCTCAGGCTCGAATCAAATTAAAATCCATGATCATCACCGGTAGTTATTTTTAAATATATATATGCGATATATGTGCATATGATGCGATGGTTTGCATGAGATGTAAAATTTATAATAAATTAAAACTGATGAGATAACAAATCTCCCTAAATAAAATATTAAGTTAATGGTGTTATGAACCCATTAGTGGCCTTCCATCGTTGTAGGGTGTGGGCGTCTCTTTAGTGTTGATTGATGCACCCGGACACGGGGGTCAGTTGCATTAGGGAGCCGCAACCATTCTATTGGCATGAGATGCTATGTGGTAAGAAAATGGTTGAATCCAAGAATCTGTCAGGATAAGGATTCAATGACTTTTTTATTTGCATGATGAACGGTGGGTCTAATTTAACCAAAAGATAAGGCCAAGAATCTGTTAGGATGAGGCCTATATTTTTGGAGGCCAAAGATAAAATTGCGATTTGCTTGAGAAGCATTGAACAAGAGTTGTTCACTCATTTCTTTACTCATTGCCAAGAATCTGTCAGGATGAGGTAGTGTGCAAATAGATGGGACCGCAATTCCCACTAGAAACTTTTAGTAAAGTTTTCGTTTTCTCCACTCGGGGAGTGTGGAGATTCGCTAAAATTAGTGGGAGGCACCATTTAGATTTAAAGCCCCTAATCAAAATGAATTATGATTAAGTACACAACTAATTAGAATCTTAACCATCTGCAGAAAATGTCCGCCTCTAACCCACTTGTCAGAATACTTGATACTAATCGCTTAACTGGACCGAATTTCACCGATTGGCTGAGGAATTTGAGAATTGTTCTCAATTCTGAAAAATTAGCCTACGTGTTGGACACGGAGGCTCCAGCAGTGCCCGCGAATCCAACAGCTCAACAGAAAGATGCTAGAAATAAATGGACTGATGATGACATGAAGGTAAAATGCTACATGCTTGCGTCTATGAGTAATGAGTTGCAACGCCAGCATGAGCACATGGAGAGTTCTGCTGACATCTTGCTTCATCTTAAAGAGTTGTATGATGAGCAAAGTCGAACAGCTCGTTACGAAGTGTCAAGGCGACTGTTCAGGACTAAGATGTCTGATGGTCACTCAGTCAATAATCATTGCTTGGCGATGATTAAGGACATTGAGGAGCTTGAGAAGCTCGGAATGACTATGGACGCAGAACTTCAAATTGATTTGATCTTGGTTTAAGAAAAATTTTAATTGTGTTTCTTTCTTCCGCTGCGCTTATACGTATTTTTCTTACAGTGGTATGAGCTACGCCCTCTACTAGCTTAAAAATCTCGCAAACTCGAATATGAGCTACGCCCTCTACTAGCACCTCCTCAAGAAGCTCGATTGGCCTCACCAAGCCGCCTCCAAGCCTCAGCACAGCTCACAAACATAAGAATCCAAAACCACCCAGCACAGCAAGAGTGCACGCAGAGGGAACCTCAGCTCACCCTTAGGGTTTGCTAACAACACCTCCACAACCTCCACCTCCACTCTGCTCCCTCAACTCCAGCACAACCATGCGCACCCACAACGCCATAAAAGGAGAGGAAAAGACCAAAACCTATCAGGAAGGCTCAAACTCTTCTACTCAACCGAAGTGATCAAAACTCTGAAAAAGTTCGACAAATATGAAAACTCGAAATACACGAAGCCTACCTCAACTCTAGCTGAAAGGGGTCCATGGTCAAGCTCTCCACCTTAGGGAGTTGCTACTTCGCACTCTTGACCAAACTCCGAAGCTTCGGCATGAAGAAGAAGAAGACTCGTAGCTGCTGTTGGAACCACTCCTCCATTCTCACAAAGGAGGAGGAATAAGAAGAAAATGTGGTCTCCAAGCTTCTCTGGCAGTGAGGAAAAACGTGTGTGTGAGAAGGGTATAAATAGAAGAGGTGGGTTGGAGAAATGACCCGCGGAACAACAATCTGGCTAACCTGTCCAACGTAGAGAAAAAGGGGATTCGGGCGCCCTAAACTTCGCAGCTGCAGTATTAACGGGCTCACCCGAGGCGCCCGGTCCACTATAGTGATGCGCCTACAACCTCGGAACTACTGTTCTTTCTCGGCGCAACAACCAGGGCATCCGGAACCCGCCCCCACTGCTACAGTGCTGTGCTTGAAAGTCAACCCACTCCCTGGCAGTCGTACCATCAGACACAGATCTCGAGGCAAATCTAACCACTCACTTTCGGATTGCTATAGTAACTTTTAGGCACTCGGAGGTGAGATCCACAAATGTGTAAGCTATTCGGGCGTCCGGAACATGTTTAGGGCGCACGAAATGCCAAGAACTTCAGTTCCTTCCAAAATTACGATCCCAAGTCCGTTTTCGCGTCTATTTCACGCTAAACAGCTTTCGCTCGGCCCGACCATCTTTAGATGCGTCGGCTAGCTAAATGAAACGCGCCCGAATAGTTACAAAACTCTGGTGCACTACAACCTACCTCATCCTTGCCCTGACATGCTTGGTTCTCATACCAATATGTTACGAACAGATTGAGATCTTGTGTCCCTTCGGGTAGGTTCTGATGGAATTGACTTCAGCAAGTCCGATGATGGCTTAACTAGCAAAAAAAAATTTGACGACTTCTTTTCGTTCTTTCCCATGGTCATTGTTTGGAAGAAATGCAAGATAAATTGAGAGATTCAAGCTTTAATCAACACTTACAGGTTGATAGTCTTATTCGAGGGAGAACCTTGAACCTTCCTCTATTTAACAAGATACAATAATCTCCGTTGGATAGAAAGCATAGATAATATTTTACTACTATCTAGTTTAATACATATACAACTCAAACACAGTTTCATACTTCTAATAACTACCTATTGAGGTCAAAATTTTCGCCACTTAAGAAAGTGACACGTGGCGTGTACCATCGGCTAAGGATATCAGCCGATAGGAGGTTGAGTCGACAAAGGAAGACCCGTGCCTTGACCAAGATCAATTTCAGCTGAAGGCAAAGGGGCCGCTTCAGTCGAATAATGGAAGAGGCGAGGTTAGGGTCAACTTTCGGCTGCTCGAGCCGCAAAAGGAAAGACCCTGATAGGAAAGAGTACGAGATTTGGGTGCAAATCTCGTAACTGACCCAGAAATGGTAAGCGGTGCCCAGTATTGGAAAGCACCGAAGATCACGTTTCGGCTCGTCGATCAGGGGATGAACCTGGACGGAAAACGGCTACTATCCTTTGAGGAGAATCGACTCAAAAGAAAGTAGTTGAGGAATTTACGATGATTCCCTTTAAATCACGCCGATTACATATACTTAAATCGGCGATTATACACATGATTCAAACGGGTATAAATACCCGAATCATCGAAGGAAAATGGGTCCGGCAACCTCGTAAGCCCGAGACCACCCCCCGCTTTTCATATCTTTACTGCTTTCCTAGGAGTAGGTTAACTTAGCTTTTCATATCAGCATTTACCGCTTTTCTGAGGAGTAGATTACTTGTAATTTCTATCCCTTTCATCATTCTTGTATCCCCTTTCTCTATACAATACAATTCATAATCGCCTCCTTAGCCGTGTCCAGTTATTGTTTCTTTTACCCGATTCGACTACTCTAAGTCGGACCCAACCTCTCTCTGTCTCCATATCCCGTCGTCGGCCACTCTAAGCCGAATGGTCGCGAGAGTTACCAGAGAAGAATCCGACCGAGCGAATCCCTCCTCGGCCTGATCGTTTGATCCTTGGCACGCGGCACATTCACATAAAGAGAGTCATCGAACAACCGGGGGTTGATCCATGACCGCTATTATCGCCGCAACACTAACCATACCTCACTAAGTATCCTACATGGAAAAAAAAATAACTAACAAAACACTAACTACTAAAATAAAATAAACTGGAGAACATATTATAGTAATTTTATAAAACACACAATATATATAGTAATGGCTAAAAAAAAACAAACATCACTAACATATTCATACCATAAGATTCTAAAATAATTTCACTTTTTAGGACTATTTAATTTCAGTTGAACAATAATAATTAAAATATTTTTAATAATAAATATAAAAAATTATTAAAATATTAAATATATTGAACCAAACAGTCAGATTAAAATATTATATTACTTTCATATTAGTAATATGTCCATATTTAGCTACCTAAATTAGGTTGTGAGGCTTAATTAAAAAATTTATAAAATTTGAGACAAAATTATAATTAATTATAGTTAATCAAAGTGAAAGTTGGTTAAATTTTTTGTTGTAAATTACTTCGGACAATAAACACAAGAGCTTAAAGTAAAATACATTTAAAAGCTTAGGATTTAAATCGTCAGAAATTAAATTTTAGGACCAAAACAGAAGTTGAACAAAAGTTGTGGCACAATTTAGCCTAGTAAACTAAGTACAAAGGACTAAAATGAAATAGGTTAAGACATTAGGAGGAATAAGAAAAGATAAGAGAGTTATCCCATAAAAATTAATAGGAATGAGAACAACTGTTCCACCTTAACGAGTTATCCTAGAGGAGTTAAAATATTAAGCTTAGAAGTAATATGCTAAAAATTTTAGAACCAAAGTAAATAATAACAAATTAAAAGATTAGGGGTCAGCAGTGTAATTTACCCCCTCGTTCTTTCGTCGTCTTTCCCTGGTAGGGTTTCTTCTTCCTCTTCAATCCATTTCTCTCTCTTTTTCTCTTTCTCTCTTTCTCTCCCCGATCCTCTGTGGAGATCTCGTCGTCTCCCCATGGATTCGGCGGGGTCGCAGTGATCCTCTTTGATGTCCCTCTCCTGGATCGTTCTAGGGCAACTCGAATCGAACGAATCAATGGTAATCTCTCTCTACATCTCTCTCTCTTTGTCTAGCTCTAATGGTGAATCAATGAGCATTGGGGGGTCTTTGTCCGTGTAGTCGACGTCGAAGAAGGTGATCACGAGGGAGGAGTGGGAGAGGAAGCTCCGGGACGTCAAGATCAAGAAGGAGTTCATGAACAAGCTCGTCATGAACTTCCTCGTCACCGAGGGCTACGTCGAGGCTGCCGAGAAGTTCCGCATCGAATCCGGCACCGAGCGTAATCCTCGTTTCAACTTCTCTTTTTGTTTCTCCTGTTGATTTCTATTTTTTTTTTTTTTTTTTCTATTTTCTTGTATTTGTTATGGTGATTGTTTTGTTGTGGTGGATCAGCGGACATCGATCTCGCGACGATAACGGATCGGATGGCGGTGAAGAAGGCGGTGCAGTCAGGAAATGTTCAGGATGCGATCGAGAAAGTTAACGATTTGAATCCGGAGGTATTGTGTTGATTCAATACTTGGTTGGCATGATTAATACCTTCTTGGTAGTATATATTCTTGTAAATGAGGATGATGATATAGCTTTTAGCATTGTATGTTGGAGAATGCATTATTATAACGGACCCGCGGTCATGCTTTAGAGTGTTCGGGAAATCCAGATGCGCGGGAGAAGTTCCCTCTTATAATGCTTCATAATGCTGTGGGTACTGCCACTGGAGAAGCATTCAGCAAATGCTTCTTCGGTGGCTGTTGATCTGTTCTGATAAAGTGCTTTCAGATATTTTGGACCCTCTGCGGCATCAAAGCGAGTGCTTTTGCACACCAATTTCAAAACTATGCTCAAGAGTTATGGAAGATAGAAAACACAAACACGTCATGATGTAAAATTATTACCTAGGAAGAGCAGATTGCAATTTAGTCATTACTCATGAAGAGAAAATCGAGTTTTTGTGTGTGGCGGAGAGGGGGGAATGAGTTAGGGTGTGTGTGAATTGTTTGCTTAATACCCACAAGAGGAATTTTGCTTCTGTTAGTTCTTTTCTTGATCTAACTTTTTGAATGTGAATAAAACAAAACTACTATGGACTGCATTCCTACTCAGTAGGGGATCTTGTTGATAACAGAGACAAAGACAATGAATTTTGTGATTTTCTGATAACAAAATGCAGCATTGTTCTAGTCAATTCATTAGATCCTACAAGATTAGGTCCATTTGGATGCTGACTGGCCTATTTCTTACAGTTCTGAGTAGTGTAATTTGAGCAATGTTATGCCTTTAAACATTTATGTTCTATGTGAAGAGGCATGAGTTATCGACAAAGTAAATGTTTTATTATGTTCTATTCTAGTAGTGTTAGTGTTGGAAATTTTTGCTTTTGCACTTTAATATTGACCTGTATGGCAATCAAAGAGTCGAAGATACTTTTGACCTGAACATAGTACTAAACACGTTAGGAGTAAAATAAGTTACGGTTTTGTCCTTTTTAAGCAGTAGTGAATTTCAGCAGAATAGTTGTTCTTGGATATTTTGTATTATTGCTATCTTTTCATCCTATTAGAGCTTTAATCCTTGATGTTTTATCTATTGATGTAACTAGACTTAAGATTTGAAGAAAGCTGGGAAATATCAAGGATATTTTCCTCGAAGTTTTATTATTATTTTTAGTAACTTCTAAAGCAATGATAGTGAGGAGAGATTTATTTTACTGGTTTCTAATTGAAGAGTGATGATACAACAGTAGAACAACAAAGGATTTATTGTTTAAAAAATAGTAATTAGCTTGCTGGGTACTGTGGAGTTGATGGCATATGATTCGAAATGATGTTTTCGAGGAGGCAAATGAAAATTCACTAACATAGATTTCTTGGCACTGCATTATTGTTTGTGGGTGCTGTTTGGGAGGGGCTGTGTTGGCCTTTATTCCTGTCTGATATGTTTATGGATATCCTTGTTTATAATAGATTTGGTGTCCTGATAGCTTGTTTACATGCATGGATTGCCATCATATCCCAGATTTTAACATTAACTTAAAATCTCAGTAGATAAATCAGCTTGAAATTATTGGGATAGGTTTGTTTAAATATGGTCATATGAATTGTTTAATTGATAATGCTTCTGTTTTCCTTAACCAATTCTCATGTTGCCTAGTCCTAACATATAAAGCTCCAGGGAAGTTCACATTGAGTTCTTCCTTTCTAGCAGAAAATTATTTATATTATGTTGAATGAGGATTTCATGGTTTACTTCTCTAACCTTTTCTGCTGATTGCGTAACATTTTTTATTGAAATAGAAATTCTATTTCATTACCTTAAGCAGAAGGATGATATTTTTTTTATTTTAAGAATTTCACAAAATCAACAAAATACATTTATAACCTGAGAATCCTTAGTAACTTATGTGAATTCTTCTGCAGATACTGGATACAAATCCACAGCTATATTTCCATTTACAACAGCAGAAACTGATTGAGTTGATTCGATTGGGAAAAGTAGAAGAAGCTCTGGAGTTTGCTCAAGATGAACTAGCACCAAGGGGCGAGGAGAATGTATTATTCTTTTTCAGCTTTTTATTTATTCCCTGTTTTGCTGGTTTCTCTTTAATTCCTCTCTTTTTGCTCATTGTATTCAGAATGTAACTAGTAATGGTGCAACATTCTTGTTTCTGACTTTTGAACTGAAATTTTTGTCTCTGCAGCAAAGCTTTTTAGAGGAGTTGGAGAGGACAGTAGCTCTTTTGGCATTTGAGGACGTGAAGAACTGTCCGTATGGAGAACTTTTAGATGTCTCACAGCGCTTGAAGACTGCAAGCGAGGTGAATGCTGCGATACTTACAAGCCAAAGTCATGAAAAAGGTTGGTGCTGTTTGACTTTTCTGTTGTTTCCTTTGGTGTTTTCTCACACGATATTGTTGGAATCAAAGCAACAGTTTAAAGAGCTCTTTAGCGGATCTAGTTACAGTTTTAGTTAGAGCCAATTCTCAATCTCTAGACATAACTAATTTATAATGACTATTAAGATAATTTGGATTAATTGACCCCTTTTTTCGGATAATTTACCCCCTTTTTTTTTTGCCTGAGCTAATTTCTTACTCCAAACTATAAATAATATTGTAGCAGTCTGACTGCATTTTGCTGTGCAGGATATCGAGATCCCCCTTTTATAAGTGAAAAATTGCTCTCTTCCTTTGTTTCTACTTGCTGTGTAAAACATAAAAATTAGGCCTAATTTGGTATTTCTGCAAAATCTTCTGAATAGTGCATACTGCTATTTCGAACATTGATAGGTGCAGAACCTCCCAAGTTCCATCATATAGAATATGGCAACTAACGGCCTTTTTTATTACTTGCACATATTCCTTTTTTTCCTGTGCCAGGTGCAGATTAATCATTATATTTTTTTTGTGTAAACAATTATTTACTTAAGTTGTAAAGGCAAATTTATACTTCTTTAAGCTCCGAAGTTGAGAAAATTCTGTCTTCTTGACAGAGTATTGTGTACACAAAAAGGTACCTCCTTGTACGAGAGGAAAAAAAAACTGGGAGGATTTTTTAGGCCCGGCAGCTGCTTTGAGTGATAAAATAATGATATACTTAGGACCATGTGCTGAATAAAGCAAACTGATACTTTTTTCCATAGTGTGACTAATCTTTTTGGTAATATGGCTTGTTAGTTTTCTAGACAATATACCGCTAAGGAACTAAGAAGCATTAATAGTTATTACTTTTGCTAAAAATGTTAGTAGACGCGTTTGCTTTATCAAATATCTGTGCAACAAGTAATTCTGCAGCTCATTAGAGCTCTGTTCTAATGCGGCTGTAAGTATTAAATTAGTACTATAAGAGAAGTGATTATTGTATGGAAGGCAAGAAGGCCTAATAATTTGTGAATATTGTAAGACTTCCCAAAAGTGATACTTATTGTCCATAACCAAATAGTAATACGTAGAGAGAGAGAGAGGGTATATAAGCTACCAGGATAAAACCCTGAAATCCTATCGATAAAATTCTCGAGTTGGATGCTTCATTTTGACTTCGTTCTTGAGTTAACTATATTGCGTTCTGTTTCCGTTAATTAGCGCTTACATCTTATATGATTTAAAGGCAGGGGAATGAGAGCCATAGGTGGCTTTTGAAGATGCTTCTTTTTTTTTTTTTTTTTTTCCCCGCCTCTGACTATTTTTGTTATGCGGCAGATCCGAAGCTCCCAAGCTTGCTGAAGATGCTGATATGGGCTCAAAACCAGCTGGACGAAAAAGCTATCTACCCTCGCATCAACAACTTATCCACCGCCACGCTCGAAGATCCAGCAGTATGATACAATTTATTTTATGATATAGCCGTTTGGATATTACATTCCTTTGCTGGGATTTGCACGCCATATTTGCATATATTTTCCCGGAAACAGATTGCTTTTCCCTCCTCTGTATTTACTGCTACAAGAGTTTAGCTTTCCTGTGTTAGAACATTACAGCATTGTACAGGTAAAATTGTCGATCTTTTTTCTTTCTTGTACTGTTGGAAATGCTTGGTTTCGCAGAGATCACCAATTCTGAAAAGTTCGGAATAACAGAGGCTGCATTATTGAAACCCGCTGAATAATTATTTCTTGCGCATAATTCCCACTTTTGCAACCCCCATGCTGTGGCGATTGCATGCTGCTTTAGCCCTATTTTGCGCTCTCGAGGAGAATATGCTGCAGCAGCAGTCGGTCACCGCTATTTGAAATCTGCAAATGTGAACGGATTGTTTTTGAATTAGGGTAAATCTACCATGTGAACAGTGACCAGATTCATTGAACATATACCCTAAATCCTAAATATCATCCATAATGTAGAAGAGCCGTTGCTTATGCATATATCCTGGGCAAAAAACTGTTGTTTATAAAACAAGTTGATGTTATTTTCCTGATCTAGGCTTTATTTTTTTAAAAAAAAACAGCTGCTCTGGAAATTACTGTTGTTCTTGGCCTTTGCAGCATGTGATTAAACCCAAATGTCTCTATGTTGTTATTTGTGTGTTTTAACTACTTTTTAGTTGCTTTTTTTTCTATACTTCTTATTTCGACTCTTGCTATAAGATTAGATGTTATTGAAGCATGAAATTTTAAAGTGAAAACACATCTGTTTTCAAAGGTTTTTTGAGTTGTATTAGATGAAAACTGAAGGCTCAGTGGAATGTTTGTGAATATATATATATATATATATATATATATATATATATATATATATATATATATATATATATATATATATATGTATATAGGGATAATTGCCTGTGTACCCCTGAAATATGAAGAAATATCTGATTTATCCCTCTTATTTTTTTCTTTCCAATATACCCTTCATACGTTCCACCGTTATTAAAAATACCCCTACCGTTTCCCTTTGTTAAGTTAACTAGGGTTAAACTAGAGTTAAATAATAATCGGAGTTGAAAACTATCAGATATACCTATTTTGCACGGGTTTAGGATTTAGGGTTTAGGATTTAGGATTTTTTAGGGTTTTAGGGTTTTAGGGTTTAGGATTTAGGGTTTTTTAGGGTTCTAGGGTTTGGGGTTTTAGGATTTAGGGTTTAGGATTTTTTAGGGTTTTAGGGTTTAGGGTTTTAGGGTTTAGGGTTTAGGGTTTAGGGTTTTAGGGTTTAGGGGTTTAAGGTTTTAGGGTTTAGGATATATTTGAAAGGGCAAAATAGTAATTACACACAGATAACGGTAATTTCAAACGGTACACTAACCGAGTTTAACTTCATGGGTATTTTGGAAAGAAGTTGGAACGTAAGAAGGGTAGTTTTAATATTAGCCTTCTAAGAGGGGTAAATCTGAAAACAGGAAAATTTTTAGGGGTATGTAAAAAATTGCCCCATATATATATATATATATATATATATATATATATATATATATATATATATATATATATATATATATATATATATAGAGGATCCGACTATTATATTTTTCTGAGTAAAATTTCTTCGTACTCATAAGTTTTCGATCCTTGGATGAACGAATGTGCGGTTATGATTATAGTGGTTCCCTATGATTTATACTATTTCACCAACAATCTGCTAAACTCTAGATGGACCACTATCATCGTAACTGCACATCCTTTCATCCAAGGACGGAAAAGTTATGAGTATAAAGAGGTTTATACTCATAAGAGTATAGTAGTCCTAGTCCGGCTACTATATTATCGGTAGCACGGATGTCAATGTGTTACCAAGTTGTTTTTAATGACGCGGCTTTCGAATTGACGATCAATTTCGTTAGACTTGATCTACGCTATTAAAAATATGTGCAAGCTAAGTTTCATAGTTCTTTGATATTGTTTACCAAGTGATCAAAGAATTACAAAAGTGATACTTTTAATGGTCGATGTGACATCTTTAATAGTCGATATGACACGTGTAGAATAATTCAAATTATATAAAATTTTAATAAAAATTGTACTTAATATAAAGATTAAGATCAAAACTTTCAATTTGAAATTTAAGTTTTTTATCATTATTTTTTATGAATTTTTTATTTTCAGCCGTTCATTTTTAAACTATATATCTAATATATAAATAATATAAAAAAATAATAAAATTTAATTTTTAAATATTTTTAATAGGATAGATCAAGTCTAACGGAATCGATTATCGATTCGAAAGCCGCATCATTAAAAACAATTTGATAGCACGGAGGTCTCCGTACTATCGATAGTATAGTAGCCTAGCTATATATTAGGCTCGAATGCTATCGATAGCAAACGGACTTCGTTGCCATCAATTTATTTTTAATGATGGAGTTTTCAAATTGATGATCGATATTGTTGAATATGATCTAGACTACTGAAAGTATTTAGAAATTAAATTTTAAATATTTTTGACATTATTGACCTAATGATCAAAAGGTTGTAAAATTTATAATTTCAATAGTAGATATGAGTCTTTTGCTCATTTAATGGTGTACAAGAAATATAAATTAATTAAATTTTGGTTAGAAATTTTTTTATACTATTTAAAATAATATCTATATTCTCAATCTTGATTACAAGACTCCTAATATCATTTTTTGAAAAATATTCATTTCCCGTTGTTTATTTTTGTGTTCACTTGATAGACAAGAAAAATATGAAATTTAATTTTTAGATAGTTTAAATGGTTTATATCATATTTAACGTCGCCAATCGTGTGACACCCCAATAGTCCCATATCGAAAAAGAACGAGATTGTGATTGGGTATAACAGAGACAATGGACAGAAGTAATAATAACTGAGTTTAAATATTTTGGGCTGTGGTTTGGGCCCAACAAGTTATTATTGCTAATGGGCCGGGTCGTTACATTTGGTATCATAACAAATCACCAACTGGAAGTGTATGACGAGTATCGGTTAAGCCTGGGTCTAAATGTCAGGGTTAGCGAGACAAGTCTCACATCGTTTGGTGATCTTGGGCTCTCACATCGTTTGGTGATCTTGGGCTGTGCGTGTGATTGGGCTGACAAGAACGTCAGGTCTAAACGGGGGGAGTCTGTGACACCCGAATAGTCCCACATCAGATGGGATGGTGTCAATAGTCCCACATCGGATGGGATTGGAATTGTGATTACATCGGATGGGATTGGAATTGTGATTAGATATATAAGAGACAATGTGCACTAGTAATAACAATTTGGTTTAAGCATTTTTGCTCGTGGTTTGGGCCTAACAAGTTATTATTGCCAGTGGGCCGAGTCTTTACAGATCGTCGTTTTGAAAGCTCCATTATTGAAAACAAACTGGCAGCCCAGCTACGATCCTTTTAGGTGGACAAAGCCTTTTATCCTTTTAAGTCGTTTTACATTGTAGGAATTTCGAATCGATGATCGATGTGATGACTCGGATCTCTGCGAAGGTCTTACGGAGTGAATTGTGGCTTCTGGAAGCCTATGATGTATGTTGGAGATGGTTGCGTGCAAATCGGACCTCAAGATCGGACCCAGCGCGAAATTTTGATTAAGAATACCTGTCCGGATGCCTTCGACAAATTTTAGAAGTGGAATTTGGCAAAACGGACATCGGATTTGGACACAGCGTGCGAAAACGATGAAAATGGACTATTTACTTATATTTTTCGGAGCCCAGATGTGAAAATACGGATTCGAGGCAAGTGGTTACTGTTCCGGCCAGTGGGCAGCGCCGGCGGCGACGAGCAGGCGGCGGTGCACGGCGGCGCGGCCGCGGGCAGCGACGGTCCATGGGGCTTGGCGTGCACCGGGACCAGCGGGTTTTCGGCTTGGACGCGTGGCACGCGTGGATTGGTCGGTCAACGCACGCACGAGCGCGCGTGTCTCGCGCCGGGCACGGTGCACGGTGGACCGCGCAGGACACGTGGCGCGCGCTCGTTGGCGGGCGCACGGACCCGGTTTTCCCGGCGTGGACCGCGGCCCGTGCACCCCGCCGTAGACCGCGCTGCCACCCGGCACGCCGCGATTGGCGGGTGCGCGTGCGCTGGGCTCGCGAGGCGCGGAGAGGGCCACGTGGCGCGCCCGGGGGATTTTGGGCGCGCACAGTGACGGGCCGGGCCGGATTCATGCGCCCGAATCTTGCGCCCGAATCCGGATCCCCCCCTTTAGTGGACTTGGGCTATAAATAGCCCATGTGGGCTTCATTTTTTGGGTTTTTCCTTCGAGCTTTTGAGCCCATTTTTGGCAGGGATGTTCTACAGCGGGTTTTCTTCGATTTTCGGCATCCCGAGAATTTTTGGAAGGCGTGTCATCTGCGTTCTTTTCGACATCGCGAGCTTCGACGCGCCTTTCATACCGAGCTTTTATCGTCGACGCTTCTTCCGCGAGCTCCCCAGGACTGACGGGAGGGAGTTTTTGGCCGATTTTTGCGGCATCGGTTTCACAAGAGGTAGATCTTCGTTTTTCGTGTTTTCCGCTCGTCTCAGTTTTGGATTTTTTTTGGGGTTTCTGGAACATCTTTGAACCCCTTTCTTGCTGGTGATTTTCTTGGACAGCGGAGTATTGTCGGATTTTTATCTTGGTGCTCGGTTATCGGATTTCGACCTGTGAGGACTCGATCGACATCTACGGTTCGCGAGAATCGCAGGCATATTTTTATTGGAATTTTTGGAGATCATCTCGCAGGTGATATTTTGGCTTCTTTCGGACTGATCTTTTCGCAGATTTTTGATCGTGGGGATTTTTGCTTACCGCGATGTTTGGACTGTATCTTTGTACCCAGGAGGAGTTTTCTGGTGTTTTTGGGCTCGGTGGAATCGTAGGAATCTGAGGATTATCCCCATTCAGTTTCAGCCCATTTGGACCTTGGATCGATGCGCACTTTCAGGTGGGTTGCCTCGTCTCCAGAACTGGTGGACGGTTCTCTAATTCTATTAAATAGAATACATGCATGATTGCGAGAGAAGCTAGGAAGCATGTTAGAAATAGAGAGATGATATTTTTCTTGTATGGTTATTGAGATCATGTCAGCTAATGCTTCCTTGTTGTGTTAACAATGTTAGTATTGGAACTTGACCTAGCACCCTGTCATATGATGTATGTTCAACCAGACTAGTAGAAAACCCCCACTTGGGTTAGGTTCATTTATGTTTTAGACATCCACATTTTACATTCTATCCCTGGACATAGTGTTTTCCTCGCCCGGGTAGTGGGCCGAGTGGTCGGGATTTCTCTTAGTGTAGGATGCATGTTATACTCGTGCTTGGGGGCCGAGTGGAGTCTGGTAGATGTGACTAGTCTTGTACCTATAGCGGGAGCCGTTTGGGCAAACGGTAGTCCCGGGTTGTCGAATTCTTCGATTTATTTGTCGCCACTATGTTTGTGGCAGTGGTGTACCAGTGATAGCAAAATCTTGAATCCAGAATCTTTTTGGACACACATGATTTTAGTCAACCAATATTTTTCCTCCAAACATCGAAGGGTCGCCGGAGTCTGTTCTTGTTTGATTGGGCGAAGGCATTAGCCCTTCGGGGTTTGGGAATAAAAATTTGTTTTCTAATTGATTTTCCTAAAAAGAGCTAAAAATCATTAAAATGGCTTTTCTCAAATCAAGATGGTTTTATAAAAAGAAAAAGGAACTACTTTTAATCCTCACCCCGAGGGGGTTCGAGTGAAAATGGTTTTTAGTAAGAAATGTCATATTTTCCTGTAAACTTTCTCACCCGGGAGGGTTCGAGTGATCTGGGTTCTAAGGGCTGTTCCTTCTTTGGGTCGAGAACCTAGACTTTCTTTTTTTTTTTTTATTAGAATTTGCACTTATTGCTATTAATAGTATATTTAGTATATTTAGTAGCCTAGTTATATATATATATATATATATATATATATATATATATATATATATATATCAAGGATTTAAGTATCCATCGGTACGGGCCGTATCTACCGTGCCGTACCGTGACAACAAGATACCGGCACGATACAGCTCCCGTGCTGATGACACAGGTCAAAACCCTTTTTTCTTAAAATTACTAAGTATTTTTCTTAATAAAGTTCAAAATATTTGATAAAAATACATAATAAGCAATTGAAAAAAAATTATTGCTAAAGAAATTAAATATTTCATGCCATTATGTGTCGGCACGCATGTATTTTTTGTGATCGGCACTCATCGGCACGGCTCGGCACGCACCGTGTCGTACCGTGCCGGCAAGTTTTCGGCACGATCCTGTGCCACTCATCGGCACGGCTCGGCACGCACCGTGCCGTACCGTGCCGGCAAGTTTTCGGCACGACCCTGTGCCACGGCACTTAAATCCTTGATATATATATAATATATATATATATATATATATATATATATATATATATATATATATATATATATATATATAGAGAGAGAGAGAGAGAGAGAGAGAGAGAGAGAGAGAGAGAATTTGTAGTGCTATTATAAGCTTATAAGTTATTTTTTATGTTGGAACTTTTGAATTGACAATCCGCTTCGTTAGATTTGATCTAGGGTATTTGAAATATATAAAAATTAATTTTGTAATTTTTTCATATCATTTGCTTAATGATCAAAGAGACTCAAAATCAATAATTTTAATAGTCGTGGTGAGCCGTTTATAAGTTTAACGGTGTAAAAATATTTAAATCACGTGAAATTTTGATAGAAAATTTTGCATATTATATAAAATAAGATCAATATTTTTGATCTAAAATTTTAGTGTCATATTATCACATTTTGTAAAAATTTTATTTTCAGCTGTTAATTTTTAACCCTTTCAATCACTAAACAAATGATATAAAAAAATTACAAAATTTATTTGTTCTAGGTATTTCAAATACTCTAGATCAAATCTAACAGAATCAATCGTCAGTTCAAAAGTTTCAATATCGATGTCACGCCCCGGGGGTCTCGCTCAGCGGAAAAGAAAGAGTTGTTTGATTGAGTCCCTTAAAATTTTTTTCTTTGAAATTCAGTCTTCCCCGGCACGTGCCCAGACCCGCCGCATATACAGATTTACTCGAAAATCGGGCAGAGTCTCCTCTGTATATGCACGGCGTCGCGGCTATTACAACATCTCAATTCAAGCATTCAATTAATCACAACAGTTCGAGTATTCAATCAACAATATAAACTAAACAGAGTGCCCGCCGCCAATCAAGTTGAAAGGATAAACTCACAGTTTTGAAAACAGGCCCACACGACCCGAGGTTTTGAAAACGGTTTGGAAAGATGCCATAAATCCACAGGGTTTGGAAACAGGTCCACACGACCCGAGGTTTTGAAAACGGTTTAGAAATCTCATAAAACCACAGGGTTTGGAAAAGCGGGCCCACACGACCCCATATTTTTGAAAGATAGTTTTCGAAGTTCCTTTTTCTTTTCTAGTTACTTTGTTTTGGAAAAACGGCCAAACGGGCGAATAAAAGAAACATAATATCAAATCCGGAACACCGGGAATCAACATCCACACCGACCCCACAAGGGTGTCGCGAACCACACCGTAGTCTACAGTACCAAATGAAATGCAAGGAAAAAGTTAAAAGGAGATACAGACTAGGGCTCCTCACAGCCCGACCACTCCCGTCTCGACCTCACCGCCGTCTACCGCTCACCCCTGGAAGAACCTGTCACGGAGTGGGTAGTCAGCGACATGCGATAATAATAATAAGCAGGAAAGGAAGCCAAACCCAACAGTAAAACTATCCGGAGCAACCACTCGACTCACTGGAAGAGTGACACGCGAACACATGTAACACCTGCAACATCTGTAATGCCTGTAACACCTATACACCTTGATCTCGTCGGGCACCTATCCCGACGGATCGCACCGCTCACACCTTGGGGCACCTGACCCCGTCGGACACCTGTCCCGACAGGTCGCACCTTTTTCCCCCACCTTTTGATGCCTCAAACCCCACACCTACGGGGGCCCCCACCACTTCACCTTGTGGGTTAACACGGGTCGAAGACCGCTTTCCCGGAAAAGAGCACCCTTTGCGGTGGCCAGACCGCGGGTGCGCGTGTCGCAACCACGAGCACAAAAACCCGAAATACAGGATAATATCGCAAACATAGAGACCGTCAGCATTAGTAATACAAATATGCAGTTAAACGACTAACACAGAATACCGAGTCTATACTTGGTCTCAAAAGAACCCACCTTAAACACGAAGGAGAAAACGTGCGGGAGCTCCAACAAAAAGAAGTACCCTCGCCGTGCGCCCGAACAGCTACAATAAGAGTTATTTGTTAAAAACCATCGTCGTGGTTAAAAACACTCAAAAACGGGGCGAAACGGGCCACAAACGGAGCTCCTAGACTCATTTTCTGAACCCTGGTGCACGAAACCAGGCGTGGACCGGGTTCACGACAGCAGGCGGCCGCGGCGCGGGCCGGGAGCACGCTGTAGGCGGTGGACCGCCGCGGTTTGGGCCGGGCCGCGCACGGGTGAAGGCGCGCACCGGGTTCATCGCCTCCCCCGCTGCGCGACGAGCACCGGGTGCACGACTGATGTCGTGCACCGTGCGGCCTGGCGCACCCACCCGTGCGCCGGGTCTGCGGTCCCAGGCTGCTGGGGCGTGTGCCGGGTGCCCGCCGGCCCGGTGGACCGCGCGGCCTGGCGCACCCTTCCGTGCGCCGGGTTCGCGGTCCCGGGCCGCGGACACGTGCGCCGGGTGCACGCCGGCGCGGTGGACCGCGGCCAGGGGTTTGCCCTAGGAACAGTACGGCCCCCCCCTTTTTCGGCTCCGATCGCGATCCCGCGACCCCGGCGACTGCGGTGACGACCCCGTGGACACGACAACGGCGGCGGCAGCCTCCCGTTTAACACCGGCGGCGGCGGCCTCCCGTTCGACATCCCGTATCGCCCGCAACACCGACGAACAAAGGAAAACCTCGTACCGAAAAGCAAGAAAATAAAACCCTAACGTGCTCACCTCAGTTGCCGGAGGGAAGGGTGATCCGATCCCGCGAGTTCGGCTACAAGGGATGTGAGGTCGTCTCCCTCTCCTTCCTTGGTCTCGCCGCTTGGATCCTCCGCACGATCGGTGAGGAAGAGGGTACGGTTGGGGGGGGGGGGGGGGAAAGTCCGCTCCTCGTCCGCGCTCGGGTGTCGTACCCTAGAGTGAGGGGAGTTGAGATAGATATAAGTCCGAGCGATCAGAAAAGGGGAAAGGAAAAGAACCCGTTTCAAGTCAAAATAAACCAAAACCAAAAGGTCGGGTTCGAACCGGGTTCCGGTCTGCCTGGTACCCCGCGTTGGTCGCCAGAACCAACCGCCACCTTCTGGAATTTATTCCGGGAGATTCCGGAGTCGGAATCCAAAACCGATTTCGCCGGCGGTCTCCGTTTCGCGAGTTTTATTGACTAAAAATACTCGCGAGCCCCGACGATCTGTCCAGAAACAAAGAATTATTAGTCCCCCCTCCAGGACCCCCGAAACGAAGCGCGAAATAGAGAACCCAAAAGTAGTCCCAAGAACGGAACCACAGTATTTTAAACCAGCGGATATTACCCCACTCACCTTTTAAAAACGAGTTTCGTCCTCGAAACTCAATCCTGGTTCGCGGTGAAAAGATAGGGATAGCCCTCCCTCATCTTGGATTCCAGCTCCCACGTCGCTTCCCGCTCCTCGTGGTTGTTCCAGAGCACCTTTACGTAGGGGATGACTCGGTTTCGGAGCGTCTTGCTCTCTCTTGCTAGGATTCGAACCGGGGCTTCCTCGAAGCTTAGGTCCTCCTTCAGTTCGAGTGTCGAGACGTCCAGGACATGCGTTGGGTCGGGGAGGTATTTCTTGAGCATCGAAACGTGGAACACGTCGTGGACCCGGCTGAGGTTCGGCGGTAGGGCGAGGCGGTAAGCCACTGGGCCAATGCGCTCCAGGATCTCGAACGGCCCCACAAACCGTGGGCTCAGCTTGCCTTTCAGCCCGAAGCGTTTGATTCCTCTGGACGGCGAGACCCGCAGAAACACGTGTTCTCCCACCTGGAATTCTAGGTCCCGGCGTCTCCGATCCGCGTAGCTCTTTTGCCGGCTCTGGGCGGTCAGTAGGCGTTTCCTGATAAGGCGTACCTTCTCTTCAGTTTCTTCCACCAAGTCGGGTCCCAAGAACTTCCGTTCTCCCAAGTCGTCCCAACAGATCGGGGATCGGCAGCGTCTGCCGTACAAGGCCTCGTAGGGTGCCATCTGGATGCTGGCCTGGTAGCTGTTGTTGTAGGCGAATTCGACGAGGGGCAGGTAACGCTCCCAACCGATCCCCCAATCTAGCACACAGGCTCGCAGCAGGTCCTCCAGCGTCTGTATCACTCGCTCCGACTGTCCGTCCGTTTGGGGGTGGAAGGTCGTGCTGAACTGTAATTTGGTCCCCAAGGCCTGCTGTAGGCTCTGCCAAAACTTCGAAACAAAACGTGTGTCTCTATCCGATGTGATCGATGCCGGCACTCCATGCAGTCTCACAATCTCGCTGAGGTAGACTTGGGCTAATCGCTCTCTGGTCCAGATTGTGTGAATGGGCAGGAAGTGCGCTGACTTGGTTAGCCGGTCAACAATGACCCAGATTGTGTCGTGCCCCTGCTGTGAACGTGGGAATCCAGTGACGAAGTCCATGGTGATCTGATCCCACTTCCACTCCGGTACGGGTAATGGTTGTAGCTTTCCCGCCGGCCGCTGATGCTCTGCCTTTATCTGCTGACAAACCAGGCAATGCGCAACGTGACGAGTCACATCCCCCTTCAGCTTAGGCCACCAGAAAGTCTGCTTGAGGTCCCTGTACATCTTTGTACCCCCCGGATGTGCCGCATAAGGGGCGCGGTGTGCCTCAGCTAGGATTTCCTCCTTCAATTCCGGGGTATCCGGCACGCAGATCCGCCCGCGGAACCGTAAAGTGCCGTCCTCTTCCACGGAAAAGTCACCTCCTTGATCCGGCGAGGTCTTGTCTCGTATGAGCTGCAAGTACGAGTCCGCCTATTGTCCCCCTCGAATTCTCTCGAACAGCGTCGGCTTTACCACCAAGGCCAACAGCTGTGCGACTGTGCCCATTGGTACCACCTCTAACTTCAATCGCGAGAACTCCGCGATCAAGGTGCTCTGCTCAGTTATCGCGCGTGTCGTCGCCTCTTCTGGTTGCCCCTTCCTGCTCAAAGCGTCCGCCACTACGTTTGCTTTCCCGGGGTGGTACTGGATCGTTAGATCGTAGTCCTTCAATAGTTCGAGCCACCGCCTCTGTCGCAGGTTTAGTTCCTTCTGGGTGAACAGGTACTTAAGGCTTTGGTGGTCAGAGAAAACGTTACAGTGGACACCAAAGAGGTAGTGTCTCCATAACTTCAAAACAAAGACCACTGCAGCCAGTTCCAAATCGTGTATCGGATAATTCTTCCCGTAATCTTTCAGCTGCCTGGAAGCATAGGCTATTACTTTTCCCTGTTGCATCAATACACCCCCAAGGCCGATCCTCGATGCATCGCAGTACACTTCATAATCCTCTTCGGGTGTTGGTAGTACGAGAATTGGTGCCCTGGTTAGCCTTCTTTTAAGTTCTTCGAAGCTCTCCTGGCATTGTGTCGACCACACAAACTTTTCTCCTTTCCTAGTCAACCGGTTCAGGGGGGCGGCTATCTTCGAGAAGCCCTCGACAAAGCGTCGGTAGTACCCAGCGAGGCCCAAGAAACTGCGGATCTCCGTTACCGTAGTTGGCGGCTGCCAGGCTGTCACGGATTCCACCTTCTTGGGATCCACGGCGATTCCTTTTGCCGAGATCACATGTCCTAAAAAGCCCACCTCGCGTAGCCAGAACTCGCACTTCTTGAGCTTAGCGAACAACTCGTGGTCCCTGAGGGTCTGGAGGATCATCCGCAGATGTTGCTCGTGCTCCCCGTCGGTGGGTGAATAGATCAGTATGTCGTCGATGAAGACCACCACGAACCGATCTAGGAAGGGCTTAAAAATCCGGTTCATCATATCCATGAAGACGGCGGGGGCGTTCGTAAGCCCGAAGGGCATAACTGTAAATTCGTAGTGGCCATACCGGGTCCGGAAGGCGGTCCTTGGAATGTCCTCGTTTCGAACCCGAAGCTGATGGTAGCCCGATTGCAGATCAATCTTTGAGAAGACCGTCGCTCCCCGCAGTTGGTCGAAGAGATCGTCGATTCTGGGCAGGGGGTACTTGTTCTTCACTGTAACCTTGTTTATCCCTCTGTAGTCGATGCAGAGTCGTAGGCTTCCGTCCTTCTTCCGCACAAAGAGTACCGGTGCGCCCCAGGGTGACACACTCGGTCTGATGAACCCTTTGTCCAAGAGATCCTCCAGCTGCGCCTTGAGCTCTTTCAACTCCGCGAAAGCCATTCGGTACGGCGCCTTCGTAATCGGCTGCGTGCCCGGTAGCAGTTCAATCGGGAACACCACCTCTCGCTCGGGGGGCATCCCGGGTAATTCCGTCGGGAAAACATCGGGAAAGTCCCGCACTACCGGGATGTCTGACGGCACCCCCGAGGGTCGGGCGGCCATGTCTACCGATGCCAAGTAGGCCACACACCCACCTTCCACCAACCTCCTGGCTCGTGCCGCTGAGATGACCGCTGGGAAGGAGGTGCTCTTGCACGCCAAATACGCGTTCTTAGGGAAGCTGGGTTCTTGAAGCTGCACCATCCGTTTCTCGCAGTCAATGAGCGCCTAGTACCTTGAGAGCCAATCCATACCCAAAACAATGTCGTACTCCTTCAGGGGAATTACCACCAAGTCCCAAGAACGGAACCACAGTATTTTAAACCAGCGGATATTACACGGTGTAATATCCGCTGGTTTAAAATACTGTGGTTCCGTTCTTGGGACTACTTTTGGGTTCTCTATTTCGCGCTTCGTTTCGGGGGTCCGGGAGGGGGGACTAATAATTCTTTGTTTCTGGACAGATCGTCGGGGCTCGCGAGTATTTTTAGTCAATAAAACTCGCGAAACGGAGACCGCCGGCGAAATCGGTTTTGGATTCCGACTCCGGAATCTCCCGGAATAAATTCCAGAAGGTGGCGGTTGGTTCTGGCGACCAACGCGGGGTACCAGGCAGACCGGAACCCGGTTCGAACCCGACCTTTTGGTTTTGGTTTATTTTGACTTGAAACGGGTTCTTTTCCTTTCCCCTTTTCTGATCGCTCGGACTTATATCTATCTCAACTCCCCTCACTCTAGGGTACGACACCCGAGCGCGGACGAGGAGCAGACTTTCCCCCCCCCCCCCCCCCCCCCAACCGTACCCTCTTCCTCACCGATCGTGCGGAGGATCCAAGCGGCGAGACCAAGGAAGGAGAGGGAGACGACCTCACATCCCTTGTAGCCGAACTCGCGGGATCGGATCACCCTTCCCTCCGGCAACTGAGGTGAGCACGTTAGGGTTTTATTTTCTTGCTTTTCGGTACGAGGTTTTCCTTTGTTCGTCGGTGTTGCGGGCGATACGGGATGTCGAACGGGAGGCCGCCGCCGCCGGTGTTAAACGGGAGGCTGCCGCCGCCGTTGTCGTGTCCACGGGGTCGTCACCGCAGTCGCCGGGGTCGCGGGATCGCGATCGGAGCCGAAAAAGGGGGGGGCCGTACTGTTCCTAGGGCAAACCCCTGGCCGCGGTCCACCGCGCCGGCGTGCACCCGGCGCACGTGTCCGCGGCCCGGGACCGCGAACCCGGCGCACGGAAGGGTGCGCCAGGCCGCGCGGTCCACCGGGCCGGCGGGCACCCGGCACACGCCCCAGCAGCCTGGGACCGCAGACCCGGCGCACGGGTGGGTGCGCCAGGCCGCACGGTGCACGACATCAGTCGTGCACCCGGTGCTCGTCGCGCAGCGGGGGAGGCGATGAACCCGGTGCGCGCCTTCACCCGTGAGCGGCCCGGCCCAAACCGCGGCGGTCCACCGCCTACAGCGTGCTCCCGGCCCGCGCCGCTGTCGCCTGCTGTCGTGAACCCGGTCCACGCCTGGTTTCGTGCACCAGGGTTCAGAAAAGGAGTCTAGGAGCTCCGTTTGTGGCCCGTTTCGCCCCGTTTTTGAGTGTTTTTAACCACGACGATGGTTTTTAACAAATAACTCTTATTGTAGCTGTTCGGGCGCACGGCGAGGGTACTTCTTTTTGTTGGAGCTCCCGCACGTTTTCTCCTTCGTGTTTAAGGTGGGTTCTTTTGAGACCAAGTATAGACTCGGTATTCTGTGTTAGTCGTTTAACTGCATATTTGTATTACTAATGCTGACGGTCTCTATGTTTGCGATATTATCCTGTATTTCGGGTTTTTGTGCTCGTGGTTGCGACACGCGCACCCGCGGTCTGGCCACCGCAAAGGGTGCTCTTTTCCGGGAAAGCGGTCTTCGACCCGTGTTAACCCACAAGGTGAAGTGGTGGGGGCCCCCGTAGGTGTGGGGTTTGAGGCATCAAAAGGTGGGGGAAAAAGGTGCGACCTGTCGGGACAGGTGTCCGACGGGGTCAGGTGCCCCAAGGTGTGAGCGGTGCGATCCGTCGAGATAGGTGCCCGACGAGATCAAGGTGTATAGGTGTTACAGGCATTACAGATGTTGCAGGTGTTACATGTGTTCGCGTGTCACTCTTCCAGTGAGTCGAGTGGTTGCTCCGGATAGTTTTACTGTTGGGTTTGGCTTCCTTTCCTGCTTATTATTATTATCGCATGTCGCTGACTACCCACTCCGTGACAGGTTCTTCCAGGGGTGAGCGGTAGACGGCGGTGAGGTCGAGACGGGAGTGGTCGGGCTGTGAGGAGCCCTAGTCTGTATCTCCTTTTAACTTTTTGACGCTGTTGGTAAAGAAAGCCCCAAACAGCTCCTGCTTAAACGTCGTCCATGATGGCAGCACGGTGCCCTTGGTTGGGTCGGGGCGCACCGTCTTCCACCATAAACGGGCATTTCCCCCCAGGCAGTGCACCGCTAGGGGGACCCGCTCACCGTCCTCCATGAGCAAATCTTCAAAAAGCTTTTCCATCGATCCGACCCAATCCTCGACGACCCAAGGGTCGGTCGTTTCTCCCTCGAACACGGGTGGATCATATTTCTTGAAATCCGCCAGGTTGGCTCGTACCCGCTCCCGCTCTGTTAGTGTAGCTGCCCCCTCCCCCGCGGCAGCGGCGGCCACAACAGGAACGGGTGCCACCAATGTCTCCCCCGAGGTACCCCCGCCAAGGGCCCCCGGAGCTGGTGCCGTGGACGCTGCTGGGGGTGCTGCTACAGGCGTCGTCGCCTGGGCTGGCGCTGTCCCGGTCGCTGCTATCGAAGGAGGGGCCATTCCTGCCCCAGTCCCCGTCACTTGCGGCGCTGCTGCTGGCGCGGCTGGCCCCTGAGGGGGGCCCGGTGCGACCGTCGCCGTCGCGGCCGGAAGCCGCTGCGTCAACTGACGCACATGATCGGTGAGCGTCGCCAGATTTCCCGCCATCTCTTGCAGTTGCTGCCGCAAGAGTTGGTTCTCAGCGGCCACCGATGCCGTCGCATCCGTCCCTTCATCCCCGGCCGACGCTCTGGTTCGAACCATTGTCTGTACACACATACAACCAAAGACAAACATCAGTCCTAGACCCTGCTAGAACAACGTCCCTGTATCGAGAGAGAAGAAACTACACAATTCCCCCTTCCCTCCCCCGATCACTCACGTCCTACACCCCTATGTCCTACACATTTCATTTACTCGAAGCTACGTGTGGTATTACCGTGGATGTTGGACCTTCACTGTTTTGATTAAAAGAAAACCGCTCTGATACCATCTTAATCTGTCACGCCCCGGGGGTCTCGCTCAGCGGAAAAGAAAGAGTTGTTTGATTGAGTCCCTTAAAATTTTTTTCTTTGAAATTCAGTCTTCCCCGGCACGTGCCCAGACCCGCCGCATATACAGATTTACTCGAAAATCGGGCAGAGTCTCCTCTGTATATGCACGGCGTCGCGGCTATTACAACATCTCAATTCAAGCATTCAATTAATCACAACAGTTCGAGTATTCAATCAACAATATAAACTAAACAGAGTGCCCGCCGCCAATCAAGTTGAAAGGATAAACTCACAGTTTTGAAAACAGGCCCACACGACCCGAGGTTTTGAAAACGGTTTGGAAAGATGCCATAAATCCACAGGGTTTGGAAACAGGTCCACACGACCCGAGGTTTTGAAAACGGTTTAGAAATCTCATAAAACCACAGGGTTTGGAAAAGCGGGCCCACACGACCCCATATTTTTGAAAGATAGTTTTCGAAGTTCCTTTTTCTTTTCTAGTTACTTTGTTTTGGAAAAACGGCCAAACGGGCGAATAAAAGAAACATAATATCAAATCCGGAACACCGGGAATCAACATCCACACCGACCCCACAAGGGTGTCGCGAACCACACCGTAGTCTACAGTACCAAATGAAATGCAAGGAAAAAGTTAAAAGGAGATACAGACTAGGGCTCCTCACAGCCTGACCACTCCCGTCTCGACCTCACCGCCGTCTACCGCTCACCCCTGGAAGAACCTGTCACGGAGTGGGTAGTCAGCGACATGCGATAATAATAATAAGCAGGAAAGGAAGCCAAACCCAACAGTAAAACTATCCGGAGCAACCACTCGACTCACTGGAAGAGTGACACGCGAACACATGTAACACCTACAACATCTGTAATGCCTGTAACACCTATACACCTTGATCTCGTCGGGCACCTATCCCGACGGATCGCACCGCTCACACCTTGGGGCACCTGACCCCGTCGGACACCTGTCCCGACAGGTCGCACCTTTTTCCCCCACCTTTTGATGCCTCAAACCCCACACCTACGGGGGCCCCCACCACTTCACCTTGTGGGTTAACACGGGTCGAAGACCGCTTTCCCGGAAAAGAGCACCCTTTGCGGTGGCCAGACCGCGGGTGCGCGTGTCGCAACCACGAGCACAAAAACCCGAAATACAGGATAATATCGTAAACATAGAGACCGTCAGCATTAGTAATACAAATATGCAGTTAAACGACTAACACAGAATACCGAGTCTATACTTGGTCTCAAAAGAACCCACCTTAAACACGAAGGAGAAAACGTGCGGGAGCTCCAACAAAAAGAAGTACCCTCGCCGTGCGCCC